>CAUYLG010008729.1:0-14246 GCA_963573385.1 Cacajao melanocephalus
TGGTTTTCTTTTTCCAATTTTTAAACAATTGAATCCATTTTGGGTTTAATTTTTTTTATATTTTTAAAAAAAAAAAAAAAAAAAAAAAAAAAAAAAAGAAAGAAAGAAAGAAACAAACAAACAAACAAACAATGGAAAAGAAATAGGAGGTAAGAATTTTTAGCCATTTGAAATTTATAGTATATCTATATACATACACATATTATCATTTTTTAAATAGAAATACGCTAGGTCCAAAGAAGAGTTCTTAAATTTAGAAACAACTCAGATCACTGGCAGAAAGAAGACCTGAGAGTCTTGCTTTACCAGGTGAAATCAGCCAGTCAGGTCCTGCAGGAAAGATCTTCCTCCCAAAGAGGACATACCTCTTGTGCAGCAACTCAGCTGGCTTCTGGCCTGGGACAATCCTTTGTTTTTATGCATTGTTATAGCACAGACTACCTTTCTCTACCTTTCATCACTCCTTGCCTATACCCTGAATCATGTACCTAAAAATTCTCTGGCCTTGTTCTGTACAAAACTCTGCAACTCTTATTTACCCAGGTTTAGACTCTCTGAGGTTGATAGTGCCTGATTTGGAAAAATAAATCTCACCTTGGTTATTGGGAGAACCTGTATCTCTACCAACTCCTAGCCTGGCCTGTTTCCCCCCCCCTTTTTTTTTTTGAGACAAAGTCCCACTTTGTCACCCAGGCTGGAGTACAGTGGCTCAATCTCGGCTCACTGCAACCTCCGCCTCCTGGGTCCCGGTTCAAGCAATTCTCCTGCCTCAGCCTTCCAAGTAGCTGGGATTATAAGCACAAGCCACCATGCCCAGATAATTTTTGTATTTTTAGTAAAGACAGGGTTTCACTATGTTGGCCAGGCTGGTCTTGAACTCCTGACCTCATGATCCACCCACCTCAGCCTCCCAAATTGCTGGGATTACAGGTGTGAGCAACCGCACCCGGCCTGTTTCCTTCTATCTAAAATAAGGGAGAATAACTCTGATGACCCAGAAATTTCCTTCTAGCTCTAAAATTTTGTGATTCTAATGCTAACAATGATAAAGATAAATGACAGACGATCTGTCAGCTAAAATCACTAATCTATATAATAAATAAAAGTTTCTGAGGTTAACAGTGACAAAATAAGTCAAGGTGACTGTGTGAGAGAAGCCACATGGTCCTAGTGAGCCATCCAGCTTACTTAAGTGGGCAGCCATCTCAATGTGCCAGGCTTCACTGCAGAAGACTGGGTCCTTCAAATGTCCTTGAGTTTGAGTGGCAGGCAGAGCTGAAATATCCTAAATAGCTCCTGAGTCTCCTAGTCTCAGTTTTTGCAGATATAAAAATAGAAGAACATGTGTATCAGTCTTTTATAAACCATAAACTGGAAATACCAAAACATGAGTCTCCTCTAGAGAGAAGGGGTAGGAGTTTGTCTTCCGCCTCTTGTGAGGGAGGCAGCAAGGTAACTGATACACTCATTATTTATAGCAAGGCCATGATAACATGCTGGTAATCTGAACTGCAGGGAGGTTTTAAAAATTTCTGAATAAGTGCTGAACCATATTTAAATGATCTCAACCATTCAAATGAGAAACAAAAACTTTACGTAATAAATGAAGGGAAAAATACCTATTGGCTTGATATTATGTAGGCAAGACAGCTATATATTTGATGGAATATTACACATCCACGTAGACAACTCTTGACATGACACAGGTGTAGCCTCGGGCTTTGTCACAGGGTAATCATGAATGAGCAATTATAAGCTTTGGGAGGCAGGAAGGTGAATGGGTTGTCTGTGGATTAGGTTGCATTGCCCTTAATCTATTGCTGTGAAGTTTCTACCTCACCTGCGGGCATGCAGTCACTCCAATGTAGTACACACTTGTCCTACCAATTATTCTGCACGTGAGGGGTTCTGAGACATTATATTCTTAGTCATGGAAATAGCTGCAGCATTGCAAAAATTTGAAATGCTCTCTACCCACACTATAGTTAGTGCCTCTGTTCCTTATTCAGTCACAGTAAAGTGTCCAGAAATTTCTTGGCCCTATAAAGTATACGTTCTCATTCAAAGACAATTTCTGGCTTGTCTCTGTCCTCATTTCAAGAAAGGTATTTTGAGTTTATTTATTTTATTAGCTCTGGAGGAGAATAGGATATAAAAATCTGATAGGTTGAAACTCTAGAGGAAGTTTTGTCAGTACAGAATTTTCAATAATGGAAATAATACATAAGTTAGGAATAGGTTCTGCTCTCTCTCTCTCTCTCTATACATACATATATATATATATATATATATATATATATATATAATTATTTTATTTTTTTAAAGATGGGGTTTCACCCTGATGTCTGGGCTGGTCTTGAACTCCTGACCTCAGATGATCCACCCACCTCGGCCTCCCAAAGTGCTAGGATTACAGGCGTGAGCCACCGTGCCCGGCAATATTTTTTATTAGCTCCACTCTTTAACATCCTTTAAAAAGTGATATTTTCAAACTTTCCTCCCCTTTTAAATAATGCACACCACTGACGACTTCAGAATGCAGCTCATAAATATGAACCCAGAAAATCTGAGACAGATCTCAGTTAATTTAGAAAGTTTATTTTGCCAAGGTTGAGGACTCACCTGTGACACAGCCTCAGGAAGTCCTGACAGCATGTATCCAAGGTGGTCAGGGCACAGCTTGGTTTTATACATTTTAGGGAGACATGAGACATCAATCAATATATGTAAGAAGTACAAATTGGTTTGGTCTGGAAAGGTGGGACAACTTGAAGCAAAAGAGAACTTCCAGGTCACAGATAGGTAATACACAAACATTCTTACATTCTTTTGAGTTTCTGATTAGCCTTTCCAAAGGAAGCAATCAGATATGCATCTATCTCAGTGAACAGAGGGGTGACTTTGAATAGAATGGCGGGCAGGTTTGTCTAAGCAATTTCCAGCCTGAGTTTTCCTTAGTGATTTTGGGGACCCAAGATATTTTCCTATCACAATACATTTTAGGAAGACATGAGACATCAATCAATATATGTAAGATGTACATTGCTTTGGTCTGGAAAGGCAGGACAACTTGCAGTGGGAAGGTGTGGGGTGGGGCGTGTTTCAGGTGATAGGTAGATAAAAGACAAAAGATTGCATTCTTTTGGAGACTTTGATCAGCCTTACACTGAATACACAATGTACATGTGGCGGGTGGGTGGTAGAGGAATAGTTACTTATGCCTTATCCTGACTCAGTGAATCTAGATTTTTACATAAACAATAGGGTGGAGGAAGCAATCAGAAATGCATTTGTCTCAGGTGAGCAGAAGGATGAATTTGAGTTCTGTCTGTCCTTTGCCCCCCACCTCTGAAGATAAACTATCAATTTACATTGACAAGGCAAAATTCAACAGAACTGTTTAGGGTAAAGATCCTGTGGTCCACAAAGAATCCCCTTGTGAGCACATGAGGGAGGTATGTCATTTTGTTTTGTTTTTTAATCTTTGTAGGTATCTTATTTAGGAATAAAATGGGAGGCAAGTGTTCTCAGATAGACTTTTCCCTTTGGCTTAGTGATTTGGGGTTCCCAATATGTATTTTCCTTCCACAACTTGCATCAAAATATTTAATCAAATAGTCTATAGCCCTTGCCTTCACTTTATTGCTATCCTTTGAGACCTTAATCTTTTGTACTCTTCTTTTCTCCCTTATTAAAGTGACTTTCTAAAAAGTAACAAATTTCAGCAGTCCACTGCTGGGATGGCAGAATAAGGTCTACTCCCCAGTCAAATAAGCACAATTAAAACATATATTTTTATAAAACCATAGCCATTTGACATATATGGAAATAGGTATACATGCACACAATAAATAAACATTCATTCAAGAAAATCTAGGCAATGCATGGTGGCTCACACCTGTAATCCCAGAGCTTTGGGAGGCCAAAACAGGATCACTTGTGGTGGAGTTCAAGACCACCCTGGGAAAAATAGCCAGACCTCATCTCTACATTAAAAAAAAAATTTAGCCAGATGTAGTGGCATATACCTATAGTCTCAGCTACTTGGGAGGCTGACGTAGGAGAATTGCTTGAGCCAAGGAGTTTGGGACTACACTGAGCCATGTTCATTGGCACTGCACTTCAGCCTGGATGAGAATGGAACTCTTTTTCTTAAAAAAAAGAAAAAGAAAAAAAGAAAAAGAAGAAAGGAAGAAAGGAAGAAAAGAAAGACAGAAAGAGAAAAGAAAAGAAAAGAAAATTTAAAATCAAAGACAGAAAACCTTACATAATAAAATTAGATTAAATTAAAAAGCTAGGCTGGTCTCAGTGGCTCACACCTGTAACCTTAGCACTTTGGGACCCTGAGGTGGGCAGATCATGAGGTTAGGAATTCAAGACCAGCCTGGCCAATATGGTGAAACCCCCACCTCTACTGAAGCAGGAAAGGTTGCAAAACAAACCTCTTGAACACTGAACTGGGAAGGAAGTGGTGATTTATTTGGCCAGGAACTGCGGTGGCATAGATGCCTAACAGCTGAGCTCCCCAACAAAGAAAATCCTTGTTCTTTTAAAAACTTACAATTATAGAAATTACATGTGCAAGGGTCCTAGGCTTACAACTCTAGAAATTACATGTGAAAGTGTCTTGCTCCATGAAGTAGATGTGGGGTACGTGACTTACGTGGAGGTTTGATCGCGTTTAAGTGAAAACAATGTCTTCTGGAAAGATTCCTCCATACTATATCCGTGATCTATAGATAAGATTGTGGTTAGCAGTAGGGGTCTTATCCTTAACTGGCTGGCGGCTCCAACTGGTCCCTCCTCTGGCTGACTTCTAACTTTTCCTTTTGAGATGCAGTGTAGAAGCTTGAAGAGGATTAAGGGTCTCCTTCCTCACTACTAAAAATACAAAAAAATTTAGCCAAGTGTGGTGGTGTGCACCTGTAATCTCAGCTACTAGGGAGGCTGACTCAGAGGAATCCCTTGAACCTGGGAGGCGGAGGTTGCAGTGAGCAGAGATTGTGCCACTGCACTCCAGCCTGGGAGACAGAGTTAGACTCTGTCTCAAAAAAAAAAAAGCTGGATATAGTGGTGTGCACCTGTAATCCCAGCTACTTGGGGGGCTGAGGCAGGAGGATGACACTGCAATCCAGCCTGGACAACAGAGTGAGACCCTGTCTCAAAAAAAACAAAAAAAATCTACTAAAATCTACTAAAAACAAGAAAATCTACTAAAACTCAGTAAGGATACTGAGAATCTGGGAATCTGGATCATCTGAATCATAACCTGCTCCCTCTCTTCCCTCTTCCAACTCAGCATGAGAGAAATTTCACTCCAGACAAGCAGCTAAGGACCAGGGTTCCTTCTTACCATAGCTGTCAGGCAAGGGGTAGATTTCCAGCATTTTTCTTTCCTTTTCCTTTTTTATTTTTGAGATGGAGTCTCACTCTGTTGCCTAGGCTGGAGTGCAGTGTTGCACTCTCAGCTCAAGGCAACATCTGGCCCCCAGGTTAAAGTGATTCTCCTGCCTCAGACTTCTGAGTTGCTGGGATTACAGGCATCTGCCACCGTACCTGTATTTTGTATTTCTAGTAGAGATGGGGTTTCAACATCTTGGCCAGGCTGAGTTTTGAACTCTTGACTTCTTGATCCACCTGCCTTGGCCTCCCAAAGTGCTAGGATTATAGGCATGAGCCACCATGCCTGGCCAATTTCCAGCATTTTTCAAATACTCCAGCTATGTTTCACAGAGACAAAATTTATCTGCCGTATGAGAGGTCAGAGGCTCCCTTCTTCCATCCAGCCCCTACTTAGTGCAGAATCTCTATCATAGGTGTGGCTGGCTGAGAAGACTGGAACCCTAATGCTTTCACCACAGCTCATTAGTAGGGTGGAGGTTCCACTTTTGTGAGGAAAGCCAGGAGGACCAGACAGTGCTGCCTCCATCCTGAACTCTCTTTTTAAAGGAAGAGTGTCATTCATAGCAAAGTCCCTACCTTAAGCCCCATGGCTCAGAGATTTTTCTCTCAGGAAAAGAAGTAGGCCTTCAGAACAGTTTCACATTTCTCCACAAAGGGAACTAGCTTTATCTGAACCAAGTGTAAGAAAGTTCAAGCTGGCTGGGCGCAGTGGCTCATGCCTGTAATCCCAGCACTTTGGGAGGCCGAGGTGGGTGGATCACCTGAGGTCAGGAGTTCAAGACCAGCCTGGCCATCATGGTGAAACCCCATCTGAAAAAAAAAAAAAAGAAAAGTTCAAGCTTAAGGGTGTTATTTAAACTGAGGTGTCGAAAGATGGTGAATGCAACAATTTAAAAAGTTGGCCAGCAAGTTTGCTAAAGAGAACAAATGATGGAAGCAATACAGAAAGGACCTCTAAAATGAGGCCAATAGTTAACTGCATCAAACTGTGGAACAATTTATGCCCAAAGGCACCTTAACTATAAAAAGGCAATCAGCCACCAATTAAAGAAGGCTAACATCTGGGTGTGATGAAAGAAAGAAAGAGTCAAAAAGAGCACTGCTAAAGCTGCTGTCATCTCAGGTGAATGTTCCTATGCCCAAGGTTGTACCCTCTGAGAAACATCAAAGGCTTCCTGCTAAAGTAGTACCATCAGAAGCTACACAATAAAACAGGCAAATAATAACAAGCACCATGGAATGTGGGACAGTTATATCCACAATTGCTACAATATATTATTTAAATGTCTACTTTTCAAAAAGGAAAAGAGACATGGAAAGTAATAAAAATGTGTGATCCATATACAGACACACAAACACACACACACATACACAGGAGGGGAAAAAAAAAAAAGGAAAAAAATCAAGCAGGCAATAGAAACTTCCTTTGAGAGGGCCCAGACTTTGACCATAGCAGACAAAAACTTTAAACTCCATCTCTACTAGAAGTACAAAATTAGCCAGGTGTATTGGCACATGCCTGTAATCCCAGCTACTCAGGCGGTTGAGGCAGGAGAATCACTTGAACCCTTCGAGAGGCAGAGATTGCAGCAAGCCAAGATCAAGATCAAGCCATGGCACTCCAGCCTGGGAAATAAGAGCAAAACTCTGTCTCAAAAAAAAAAAAAAAAAGGACCAAATAGAAATTCTGAAGTTGAAAGTAGTGTAATCAAAATTTAAAAATCACTATAGGGTTCAACCACAGATTTGAACTGGCAGAAGAAGAAATAAGCAAATGTGAAGCATGCAGACAGGCTAACAGAGAATAATATTCAAAAAGCAAAAAGAACAAAAGAATAAAGAAAAATAAAAAGAGTTCCTGAGGAATGTGTGACACTAATAAATTCACCAACATACATATAATGGGATTACTAGAAGAAGAGTAGAGAAAATAAGAAGGAAAAAAACTATTCAAAGAAATAATAACCAAAGTTTCCCAAATTTGAGGAAAAATGATGTATATATCCAAGAGCTTTAACAAGCTCCGAGTAGGAAAAACACGGAGCACTATACGTAGAAACATCATAGTCAAAGTGTTGAAAGTCAAAGAAAATAAGAACATTTTAAAAGCAGCGCAATGAAGCTGAAACAAGGACAATCCCAGACAAACAAAAACTGACAGCATTAATTGTTAGTGATCCCATCTTACAAGCAATACTAATGTAATTGCCCAAGGGGTTCTTCCTGCCTCCTGCACAAAGAAAGACCATGGCATTGCAGTAAAGAAAGAGTTTAATTGGACATAAGGCCAGCCACACCACATGGAAGATGAAACTATGCAGGGGTGAAATAATTATCCTTTAAAGCTCCTAAATTAGGGAGTTTTCTTTATGAATTGAGAGAACTGTTTCTTGTAAGCATCTTCATCTTCTTCCATTAAGTGGTGCATATTATCTGCAACATTCTGGCCCATCATGTGCTTCTGGTGTACTTCTGCTTTAAGTTCCTTGCTTTCAGAATCATAACCAGGAAATAATATGGTACTATGAGGAATAGACAAGACTCCATTCACAGCTCCCTTCAGGGTGCCAAAAACTTTATTGCCAGTGGTAGTTCTGGCAAGGCCCACATCCAAATAGCAGGTAAAGGCACCTGGCTAACCATCAATGCTTTCCACATTGTATTCATCACCAGTCACCTCCACTTGGCCTTCATAGATCTTGTCCATGCCAAGCCTATTGAGAAGGCTTCAGGGGAGCAGCAGGCCAGTACAATATGCTGCAGCATAATTTGTCAGGCCAACATTCCCACCATATTTTGGCAGTTTGTGTGCATATGCAGCACACACTATCATATCTCCCTCTATATGGGCATAAGCAATCTTACAAATGATATCTCTGTTTGTTACACAAACTATCATTCTGCATTTGGGTGTGTTGTATTTATTTTTATCCTGTATCACCAAGCATTTCCAAGCATAGTAATCAGTTCTTTTTTGCTGTTTTTTTGTTTTTTTCTAAAAGGCAGGGTGTCACCATGTTGGCCGGACTGGTCTTGAACTCCTGACCTCAGGTGATCGCCCGCCTCGGCCTCCCAAAGTGCTGAGATTACAGGCGTGAGCCATCATGCCCGGACTAGTAATCAGTTTTACCCTCTCATTGTCTTCTAAATTTCACTTAGTATCTCTTAAAGTAGCCCTTTTTCTTAACAACTTTAACAAACCCCATCCTGCGGAAGAAACCTCTGCTTCCCTTTTAAACATAAGTTCCAATTTTGAATCATCTCTTTGTTAGTGCATATAGCAGAATGCTTTCAGAATGAGCCAGGCCACCTCTTGAATGCTTTGGTGCTTAGAAATTTCTTCTGCCAGATACTCTAAATAATCTCTCTCAAGTTCAAAGTTCCACAGATCTCTAGGGCAGGGGCAAAATGCTGCCCGTATCTTTGCTAAAGCATAGCATAAGTTCCGTTTCCCAAAAAGTTCCTCATCTCCATCTAAAACTGTCAGAGGCTTTTGAGCAAAGGGACTCCATTTTGAGTGAGGGCTAGGAAAATGAAGCTGAGACTTGCTGGGCTGGATCTCCAGAAAATTAGGCATTCTTAGCCTCTAGATGTTTATGGTTAAGGGAACAAATTTATGACGTTTACTGAAACAGACCCAGACTTGAGAGTGTCCAGATATCCTGATATCTGGAGAACAAAGGCATTCCTAATTTTGCTTTAAAGATAATAATATTGATTCTTGAAAAATATAGTAATAAGGAAAATTAATCCTTTATCATAAACCCTTGTAGCAGAGCACATCTCTCTAAGAGCTATTTTTATCTTATATATATATATATATATATATACAAGCATTGTACCTAGGCTGGAAGTGTTCCTCCTCTTACTTTCAGGAACATCCTACTCTGTCTATGGAGTAGCTGTCCTTTCACCACTTTACTTTCTTAATAAACGTGTTTTTGGCCAGGTGCGGTGGCTCACACCTGTAATCCCAGCACTTTGGGAGGCTGACGCAAGCGGATCATGAGGTCAGGAATTTGAAATCAGCCTGGCCAACATAGTGAAATCCCGTCTCTACTAAAAATACAAAAAATTAGCCAGGCATGGTGGCGTGCGCCTATAATCCCAGCTACTTAGGAGGCTGAGGTGGAGAATTGCGTGAACTAGGGAGGCGGAGGTTGTAGTGAGCTGAGATTATGCCATTGCACTCCCACCCAGGCAACAGTGAGAGACTGTCTGAAAAAAAATAATTTTTTTTTAAAGTGTTTTTACTTTGCTCTGTGGACTAACCCTGAATTCTTGCTTGTGCAAGATCCAAGAACCCTCTCTTGAGGTCTAGATCAGGACCCCTTTCCAGTAACAAAACCACCTCAGCCTGGACTTCATTGTCTATATCACTGTCAGCATTTGGTCAAAACCATTTAACAAGTCTCTAAGAAGTTCCAAACTTCCCTGCGTCTTTCTGTCTTCTTCTGAGCCCTCCAAACTATTCCAACCTCTGCCTGTTACCAAGTTCTAAAGTCACTTCAACATGGTACCCATTCTCTGCATTAGTCCATTTTCACACTGCTATAAAGCTATTACCTGAGACTGGGTAATTTATAAAGAAAAAGAAATTTAATTGACTCACAGTTCTGCATGGCTTTGGAGGCCTCAGGAAACTTATGATCATGGAGAAAGGTGAAGGGGAAGCAGGCACCTTCTTCACAAGGTGGCAGGAGAGACCTGGCCAGTGCAGAAGAAACTGTCACTTGTAAAACCATCAGATCTTTTGAGAACTCCCTCACGATCACAAGAACAGTATGGGAGAAACTACCTCCATGATCCAATCACTTCCCATCAGGTCCCTCTCTTGACATGTGGGGATTACAATTCAAGATGAAATTTTAGTGGGGACATGGAGCCAAACCCTTATCATAGCCTAATCTTATTTATTTCCTTCCTTCTGCTTGCTTTAGATTTAGTTTACTGTTGTTTTCAGTGTCTTAAAATTGGAGGTCTTATTATTGGTTGGAGATTTTTTTCTTTTCTTTTATAGGTATTTACAACTATAAATTCTCCCTTTAAGCATTGTTTTAGCCTTATCCCATAATTTTTTTGTGCTGGGTTTTTGTTTTCATTCATTTCATTGTTTGTCTTTTTTTCCCCTCTGGCTTCTTAAGCTATAGTTGTCAAAAATTATATATATTTATGGTGTACAATGTGATGTTTTAATATATATATATACATTATGAAATCATTAAATCAAAGTAATCAACTTATTTAGCACCTCATATATTTATCTTTTTTTGTGGTGACAGCATTTAAAATCTACTCTCTTGGCAATTTTCAAGTATACATTATTAACTATGGTCACCCTGCTGTACAATTGATCTCCAGAACTTATTCATCCTAATTGAAATGTTGTACCTTTAGACCATCTTTACATTTTCTTCCACCTCACCCCCACCCTAACCCCTGGCAACTACTATTTTACTCTCTGCTTCTATAAGTTGAACTTTTTTGGATTCTACATGTAAGTGATATTATACAGTATTGTTTTTCTCTGCCAGAATTATTTCACTGAGCATCATGTTGCCAAGTTCCTTCATGTTCTTGAAAATAATCGGATTTTCTTATTACTTAAGCCGAAATAGTATTCTATTGCACATATATATCACATTTTCTTTAGCCATTCACCCCTCAATGGACACTTAGGTTGATTCTATATCTTGGTTATTGTTAATGATGCTACAATGCACGTGAAGGTGCAGATATCTCTTTGACATACTGATTTTATTTCCTTTGCATAAAGAAAATTAATTTTATTTCCTTTTGTATATATACTACAGGCTTTTAAAACTCAGAAGATGCTGGATTAGATGATCATTCTATTTTTATTTTTTTCATGAACTTCCATATATTGTTTTTCATATGGCTGTTCTAATTTATATTCCCAACAATAGTGTATAAGGGTTTCCTTTTCTCCACATCTTTGCCAATACTTGTTATTTTTTTGTGTTTTTGATGATAGCCATTCTAACAGGTGTGGGATGATAGTTTCTTGTGGTTTTGATTTTCATTTCACTGATAATAAGCGAATGAGCATTTTTTTCATATACATGTTGGCTATTTGTATGTTTTCTTTAGAAAAATGTCTTTTCAAGACCTTAGCTCATTTCAGAATCAGCTTACTGCTTTCTTGCTATTATTTGATTTCCTTATATACTAGGATTTTTTGGGGGGAAGGGATTTCAGTTTCTCACTCTTATCATCAAACTGCCTCCTATCATCAGTATTTATTGAGCATTTACGGTGTACTAGGCACATTAGAACATACAGAAAACATTGCCCCTGCTCTTAAGGAGCGTACATTCTAAAAGCTATAGAAAAGAAGCTTACATTCTAAAAAGGTGTAGAAAAAAAGACATCTCTTTTAAAACAGCATTTTAATTTGGTGTTTTCTATAAAGTATTGAGGAAATATTTTGTAAAATGAGCTTTGGGTATAACTTAGCCCCATCACTATTTAGAGAAGAGAGGAAGAGAAAGAAGAAGAATTTAAAAGGCAGACAATGACAGATCATTCAGATAGATAGAGTTTTAAAGGGAAATAAACACAATATCATAAACTAAGGAGAGATTTGCTCCAGTAAATAGGGTGATAGGGTTGGTGAGCAAAATACTTTGTGGGATGCAAGCAAAGGAAGCAGGGTATCTTAGACATTGAGTGGATCCAGAGAGATCATGTGGCCTTTTTCCAAGTACATGGCCACCGAGTAGGAATGGTTGGTGACAAGACAGAAGGCTAAAAAAGGAAGGTAATCTTGTGCCAACTGACAAATAGAAAGAATAAAGGATCAAAATCAAAGGCAGGCTATAAGAGTATCAAGAAATTATTAAAAACCAAAAAGTGATTTGGAAACATAAAACTTACAGTTAATGCTACCCAATATCATGATGAGCCAAGAGCATGGTGGCTTCCTAAGTTAGAAAATGCCATATGCCAAAATTTAAATGCAACGTATTATTTTTTTCCCAATCAATCTTCCCCTCTCCCAGAAAAAGTAGGAACTCATTTTTTTCAGGGTGGGGAGGAGGAGATGGGATCGTAGAACATGGTTGGAAACAGTAGTTATAGTAGTAGTATTTTTGTTATGATAAACTTTATGTTTAAACTTGGTAAAAGCCCATTAGCTGCCAAGAGGGATAAGGAATAAATTTCAAAAAATGTACAATTTCCTTTAGAGAAGTTTCAGAATGAAGACTAATTTACATGAAAAGATGTAGAGAAAGTAGTTGAAAAGTCCATTCATAAAACTTTTATTCCACTTACATGAACTTAATACACATGCTCTTAACAATTATGCTTGGATTATTTATGAAAATTTCATAAGACATTAAACAAAGCCACCCATCATCTCAAGTTATTTCTCTGTTAACTATTTTTACAGCACATGCATGTTAGGCAAGTACCAAAAAAAAAAAAAATCACAAAAGCAAAAAAAAATTTTTAATAGTAAAATACATGGGTTTTTTTTTTTTTTGCTTGTTTGTTTTACTTCTGTGCTTGATATACATGAAGTAATGACTATCGGGTGATTTATTTTTACTACATCTTTACTTTTACATATGTTATTAGCTTATCTAAAACATTTAAATACAAATAAAATGATTGTAGCAAAAATAACGAAAGCTAAAAGCAGGTAACTTTACAAACAATGGAATGTGAACCGTTTCTGTCCTTATCCAGAGTAAAATGGATCACAACTTTGTCTAAAGGAATACTTCTGCAGCTGTAGTCAAAGGTGTGCACATTGAGATTGAGTATTCCACAGCTATACATGGTTTAACACATGGTATCCATGGGATATCTGTTTCTACCACAGTCTTGTAAGTGTTCCAAACCTTAAAGTACCTTACAAATCTCACTACACCTCTGACTGGAACCAATGATTCCTTTTATTACCCACCAAGACAAATCAATATGTAGGCAGTTTTCTTTGCTTAGACATGGAAGCAGTTTTAACACTGGCCTTTGTGAAGCCACAATGTACTAAAAGTACTGTGCCAAACATTTATAACTTGTATAAAAATTCCACATCCCCATACTGGCCATTTCAAGATGAAAACAGATAACTCCCTAAATGTTAACTGGCTCTACTCCCCTAATATTAAACATAACAACCACATGGAAAATATAGAAATTCAAATAGAAGTAACATAAACCTGTCATAAATTATAAACAAAAAACTATTTGTGGGACAGCATGGATGACAAATGGTCTACTGTGTAATTATTGGATATTTCAGCTACTTGCTCAGTTACAGACTTAATGCAGGCTGCCGTGTCATCGTAACACTCAGCCTGCTCGGCCAGTTTGGGCTTCTGAACCAAGTCTTTTTTTTTTTTTTTTAAAGAAAGAAAAAGAGAGGAAAGAAAGGGAGAGTGAAAGAAAGAAAAAAAAGAATGTAAGAGAGAAAGAAAGAGGAAGACAAAAAGGGAGCGAGAACGGGATTCTTGTTCTATTGCCCAGGCTAGAATGCAGTCTAAAAATGGGTATTAAAAACCTATCTTATGCCAATAATTGCGCTTAACAATGGAGACAGGAAGGAATAAGAGATGAAAATAACAAACAAGCAGCCAACCAATATTTTATTTAAACCTGTGAAATGCTATGCAATTGCTGAGGAGTGATTTACTTCCAATTATGTGGTGACTTTTAAAATAGGTGTAATGTGATACTGAGAAAAATGTATGTTTTGTGGACTTGGGGTGGAGAGTTCTGTAAATATTTGTTAAGTTGACTTGTTCTAGGTCTGAGTTCAAGTCCTGGATATCCTTGTTAATTTTCTATCTGGTTGATCTGTCTAATATTGACAG
>CAUYLG010008730.1:0-12681 GCA_963573385.1 Cacajao melanocephalus
AATAGAAAAATAATGGAAAGTCTACCCATCTGACAAAGGGATAATATCCAGAATCTACAAAGAACTAAAACAGATTTACAAGAAAAAAAACAAATAAGCCCATTCAAAAGTGGGCAAAGGATATGAACAGACACTTTACAATAGAAGACATACATGAGGCCAACAAACATATGAAAAAATGCTCATCATCACTGGTCATTAGAGAAATGCAAATCAAAACTACATTGAGATACCATGTCACATCAGTTACAATGGCGATCATTAAAAAATCGGGAGACAATAGATGCTGGAGAGGAGTGGAGAAATAGGAACACTTTTACACTGTTGATGGGAGTGTAAACTAGTTCAACCATTGTGGAAGACAGTGTGGTGATTCCTCAAGGACCTAGACATAGAAATTCCATTTGACCCAGCAATCCCATTACTGGGTATATATCCAAAGGATTATAAATCATTCTACTATAAGGACACATGCACACGACTGTTCATTGCAGCACTGTTTACAATAGCAAAGACCTGGAACCAACCCAAATGCCCATTTATGATAGACTGGACAGGGAAAATGTGGCACATATACACTATGGAATACTATGCAGCCATCAAAAACGATGAGTTCGTGTCCTTTGTAGGGACATGGATGAACCTGGAAACCATCATTCTCAGCAAACTGACACAAGAACAGAAAATCAAACACCGCATGTTCTCACTCATAGTTGGGTGTTGAACAATGAGAACACAGGGAGGGTAGCATCACACACTGGGGTCTGTCAGGGGGAAATAGGGGAGGGATAGCAGGGGCTGGGGAGTTGGGGAGAGATAGCATGGGTAGAAATGCCAGATATAGGTGATGGGGAGGAAGGCAGCGAACCACACTGCCATATGTGTACCTATGCAACAATCTTGCATGTTCTTCACATGTACCCCAAAACCTAAAATGCAATTTAAAAAAAAGACAGAAAAAAAAAAAAGAAGCAGACACCCAGATAGAACAGCAAAGTGGGACTATCCAGGGGCCAACAGTCTTCTGAGCCTAGAGCCTCAGGGGCTGGCAGCATTCCGCGCTGAGTTCCTCGAGCAGACTCTGACCCGAGTATTTATTCTCTCTGAACAGGTAATTATTATAAACAGGTGTTCCATGTTTTCTCGTAGAACCAAGATAAACTAGGTAGGCAGCCAGTGCCTGTTTACCACTGATCAAGGACAAACCAGAAAGCATTCTCCATGAGGGAGCCAAGGGGGCAGGGTCACATATCCTGTGCTTAAAGAATTGTTTTAACTGCTGTATGATATACATGTACTGTTTTGATACTTTAGAATGCCCCAAGTAGTGTTCCACTTTGTGGGGGGCAGTGGCTAGGTTTTCCTTGCCATTGTTCTTAGCAAACAATATATTTTATCATACACTCAGCATTTCTCAACAATCCACTTGTTTTTAGAGCAGTTTAGGTTCTCAAAACAATGAGGGAACATACATAGAGTTCCTGTATACCTCCTGCTCACCACATCCACAGCCCCCCGCTATCCACACCCTGCCCAGGGGTCCAGCTGTTACAGGGGCAACCCCACATTGCCGCATCCTGTCCCCAAGTGCATAGCTGTCCTGAGGGCTCACTCTTGCTGCCCAGCATGTGCCGTCTGGGCTTTGACAGATGTGTGATGACATCGACTCCCCATTGTGGGATCACACAGTAGCCCCACTACCCTCCAAATCCTCTGTGCTCTCCCATTCATCCCCTCTGTTAATAAATGGGGGAAAGATTATTTCAAAACTAGCTTCAGTTCAGTGATTAGCGTGGAGGAAAAAAGGCTCCATGTAAAATAAAACTTCTTCCCAAAGCCTCCGGATTTTGGCCCTCAGAGGGACGGAGGGTATGCATTGGTTTTCCTTTCTTCACTTTGCCTTCTCTGCCCTCTGGCTGTGGCTTGAGAGTCCTCCAGGCCTGGAGCATGGAGAGGAGAAGGGGAAGGGCCAGGAAAGGTCTGGTGATGACCCAAAGAGTCCAAGCTGAGTTTTCTCAGAGGGGACCGTTGTGGGCTCCGATGACGACACCCCATCTGCCACCCGAAGTTTCCTCATGCAGCCTTGGATCTCCTTCCTGGTGGGTGCTCCCAACTCCTCCTTCAGCCTCCAAGCCTTTCACCATCCACTTCTAGCTTCCTGCCATGCATCTCCCTCCGCCTCCAGCGGCCCTTTTGGATGGGATCTAAAAGGCCTTCTGGACCGCCCATGGGGACCACCCATGCTGGCTGCCTCACATCTGTGCAGCCCAACATCTGGCCCATGGGAACCCCCACTTCCTTCACCTCAACAAAGTCATGGAGCCTGGGGGCCCCCCACACCTCTCCTCCACTCCACCCTCAAAACAGCTTGTTGCCTTGTGTCTCTACCTGATGCAGGTCTCAGACTGAGTCTGACTCAGCTGCTACAGGTCCTAGACCACAGGGGCTACAACCATCTTTCTAGTTGTGACCTTGCAGCCCCTCTCCCTAGTGCTGCTATAAGGTGCAGGAATCCACACCTCTGTTCCCCCAGGGTCAACCACAACCAACAGCTGTCTCCAAAAGTCCTCTCCCAATCTTCACACTCCTCACAACTGTCTACCCTTGATGTGTGAGGGAAATCTTCATTGTTACTAATAGTTCAGGAACACTTGGAAAATTCAGCTTGGGTGGCAGTAAAACCGCAGAGAGAAAGAGAGAGAGAGAGAAAAGAAAGAAAGAAAGAAAGAAAGAAAGAAAGAAAGAAAGAAAGAAAGAAAGGGAGAGAAAGAAGGAGAAAGAAAGGAAGAAAGAAAAGAAGGAAGGAAGAAAGAAGGAAGGAAAGAAGGAAGGAAGGAGAGAGAAAAGAAAGGAAGAGACAGAGAGAGAGGGAGAGAGAGAGAGAGAGAGAGAAAGGTGACAATGACTGTATAGTGAGTTCACAGTATCCACCTGAATAATCTCAGCCAAAACTGAGATTAAAATAGTTGAAATTTAAAAGTTTTGTTGTTTCTTTTGCTGTCAATGAAAGGCAAATATAATTAAGTGAAAAATAAACCTATAGTATTTTGTTTTGTTATGTCAAATAAATGCAATTTGTAGTATAAACATTATAGTAACAAATTTTCATTTATGGCAATCAGTATATCAGACACTATGTGCTACATATCACACTGAAGGCATCAGATGATACAGATGCAGAGAAAAAAATTCCTATTTTATTCTTCCAGAATTTATGATACTTTTCGTGGGAACTTCAGCATGTTTAAGAAAATGACTCTTATTACCATCAATCTTCTTTATCTATTCTTGCGAAGTCTTCATTGTTACCATGAGTTCAGTAACTCTTGGAAAATTCAGCCTCCACAGCAGTTGCATAAGTGAATATAGGTCCATTTTAGCATCCTGTATGTAAACTGAGAGTTTTCAAAATCTTGTAAAATAGGTATAATTACCTTTGGAGCCACAGTCAGGTCTTTCTGGGTAGGGGATGCTCTTCAAGGACCAGAGTCTCTTTGGTGCTTGAAGGGAAGCTGTCATTTGGTTCCACCTCCTTTGTCTGCATGGTTGTTGGAGACTCTCACCAGTGCATGCCTGCCCACTTACTGAGTTCATCTCAGTTAAAGTCAAACGTCCTTGCCTGCCTCCTGTATGGGCTCCCTGACCCACTCATTTCCCTCCCTTGAATTTGCAAGGTAAAGAATGTGACATTTGGCATCAGAAGGCCGGGTGTGGAATCCCATCCTCCCTCCTGCACACTGGGCACTTTTGAATTAAGTCAGTTCTTCTCCCAGGTTGAAACTCAATCCTTGCACTTGTGTTATAAAGGAGGACCTGCCCCCTAAAAGATCTCAAGGTCAACTGTAAATAAACCAAAATGTAAACATGCTGTGTTTTTCTTTTAGATTTAGCTTTTTTTTTTTTTTCCCCCACATAAGATCTTCATGTAACCAAACTGAGTTGACAGATTCCTTACTTCATGGCCCACAGTCATCAAAGGAAACACTTTACCACTTATTAGGCTTCATGCGTTTTTTAAATGTGCATTTTTATGTATAGAGATGGGGTCTTGCTATGTTGCCCAGGTTGGTCTTGAACTCCTGAGCTCAAGTGATGCTCCCTTTTTGGCCTCTCAAAATGCTGAGATTATAGCCATCAACTACCACTCCTAGATTAATGTGGTTTTTAAAAATCTTTCCTACCTTCATCCTGAGCTCCACTCCCTACCCTTCTATCATAGGCATCTTCTTAATATTTATATTTCATATATGTCCTTTTAATCAATTTTCCATATGTTTATTTGCATGTATGTAGATCCTTGAGAATATATAGAATTGATTTTGTGTGCTTTTTTTTTTTTTACACATTTCACTCTGTTGTAGAAAAAATCTGCAATTAAATTGAAACTTCTGCATTGTCTGTTGCACTCTCTTCTTTATGTTATCTGGTAATCATTTTATGAAAGGAGTTTAACTTTCACAAATGCAGGTTACTGATAGACAAGCAAACTCTGCCCTGTCTACCTTCCCCTGCTGAGAGGGAAAAGCAAATCCAAACTGGTTTGCTTCCTCATACAATTCATTTCAACATTCCTTTACTCCACGTACATTTGTGCTTTTTGATTTCCGTTTTTTTTGTTTGTTTGTTTGTTTTTTGAGATGGCGTCTCAGTCTTGCTTTGTCACCCAGGCTGGGGTGCAGTGGCGCTATCTCGGCTCACCGCAACCTCTGCCTCCGGGGTTCAAGCAATTCTCCTGCCTCAGTCTCCTGAGTAGTTGGGATTACAGGCACGTGTCTCCACCCCCGGCTAATTTTCTTTTGTATTTTTAGTAGAGACGGGGTTTCACCACTTTGGTCAGGCTAGTCTCGAACTCCTGACCTTGTGATCCACCCACCCCACCTCCCAAAGTGCTGGGATTACAGGCATGAGCCACTGTGCTTGACCTTTGACTTCCATTTTTAAACTGGTATAACATCTTCTCAAATAAATTATTTATTGAGTATGAGTGAAAAAAACGTTAACGTGTTTATTTTTGTCTCTCACAGTTTTTTTTCTTTTTGAAAATTGTAACTCTATATGTTTTCAGACAGCATTGTGCTTCTGAGACTATCCCTTGTTGCTATGAGGTAAACCCAAATCTTCAACTCTTTGGCTGCTAGGTAGGATTTCACATAATGTAGGGGCAGTATTAGATTTCATTTTTCCACTCCCCCTAGTGATGAGAACCTAAGTTGCTTCAACTCTACTACTACAAAACAACACATACATACAAACAGAAACAAACAAACAAACAAAACCTCAAAATAAACATTTCCATTCATGGTCTCGAAGGAACCATATAAGAATTTTTCTAGACTACATGTTGGGTTGGCCTTAAGGCAAATAGAAAATAGGAACAGAATTAGAGGGTTCAGGAACGTACCCACACAGAGGCAGTCACTTGACTGCCACTAACAGGCCTCTGCAATTTAGTGTGGAAAAGATGTTGTTTCTATCAAAGAGTAACGATCAGTTGGATACCCACCCAGAACAAAATAGGTTTTAACTCCTTCATACCGCACGTGAAATTAATTGAAAATACACCATAGACCTAAATATAAAAGGTGAAAACAATATAGTTTCTGGAAGAAAATGTAGAAAAAATGACCTTGGAGAAGGCAAATATTTTCTAAACGGGACATAAAAAATAGTAAGCATGATAAAGCATAAATCAGGGATGGAACACTGGGTACGAGACATCCACATATTTAAGCCACGTAGAAGCCCCAGATTGTTCTCAAGAATGCTGGGTCATGTTGCACTCCCCCAGCAGGGCTCAAGGATCTCCCTTTCCTCCACTCTCACCAACTCCTGGTGTCATCCACCTTCCATGTGCTTACCAGTCAGATGAGTTCAAAGTGACAGCTCCATGTTTTTAAGTTAGTACTTGTCTAGCTAACAGGATCAAACATCTATTGATAGGTTTCTTGGGCATATGGTTTTTTACTGCAATGTATAAACTATTTCTAACCATTTTCTATTTGGCTTCCTTCCTTCCACTTGTTGACTTTGTTTTTTGTCTTTTCTTTTTTTTTTTGGAGATCGAGTTTTGCTCTTATTTCCCAGGCTGGAGTGCAATGGCATGATCTTAGCTCACTGCAATCTACGCTTCCCGGGTTCAAGCAATTCTCCTACCTCAGCCTCCCAAGTAGCTGGGATCACATGCATGTGCCACTGTGCCTGGCTAATTTTGTATTTTTAGTAGAGACGGGGTTTCTCCATGTTGGTCAGGCTGGTCTTGAACTCCCGACCTCAGGTGATCCACCCAGCTTGGCCTTCCAAAGTGCTGGGTGAGCCACCACACCTGGCCTGCTTGTTGATTTTTAACAAGCCCTTAGTTAGTTTAGATTTTGAAATTATTTGTATAAATTCATGGGGTGCAAATGCAATTTGGTTACATGCATAAATTGCATAGTGTCCAAGTAAGGGTTTTTAGGGTATTCATCACCCAAACCACGTACATTATACCATTAAGCAATTTATCATCATCCACCTCACTCCCAACCCCTCACTCTTCTGAGTCTCTATTGTCTATTATCCCTCTCTATGTTCATGTGTACACATATTTTAGCGCCAGCTTATGAGTGAAAATATGCAGTATTTGTCTTTCCGTGTCTGACTTGTTTCACTTAAGCTAATGACTTCCAGTTCCATCCATGTTGCCACAAAAGACATGATTTCATTATTTTTATAGCTGAATAGTATTCTATTGTGTATAGATATCACATTTTCTTTATCCAGCCAACCGTTGATGGACAGTTTGGTTGATTCCATATCTTTGCTATTGTGAATAGTGCAGATAAACACAGACGTGCAGGTATCTTTTTGATATATTGATTTATTTTTCTTTTGTTAGATATCCAGTTGAGATTGCTGGATCAAATGATAGTTCTATTTTTAATTTTTTGAGAAATTTATTTTTTTGGAGGCTGTACTAATTTACATTCCCACCAACAGTGTAAAAGAGTTCAATTTCCTCTGCATCCTTGACAACATCTGTTCTTTTTTGGCTTTTTATTAGTAGCCATTCTGATTGGTGTAAAATGTCTATTCATGTCCTTTGCCCATGTTTTAATGGGATTATTTGGGTTTAATGGTTTTTGTTGTTGTTGATTGCTTGAGTTCCTTGTATATTCTGGATATTAGTCCCTTGTTGGAGGTATAGTCTGCAAATCTTTTCTCCCATTCTGAAGTGTTGTTCACCTCTTTTTTTTTTTTCTGTGCAGAAGCTTTTAACTCCCCATTTGTCTATTTTTTGTTTTTGTTGTCTCTGTTTTTGAGGTCTTAGTCATAAATTCTTTGCCTAAAGTAATGTCCAGAAGAGATTTCCCTAGGTTTTCTTCCGTTATTTTTATAATTTCAGGTCTTACATTTAAGTTTTTAATCCATCTTGAGTTATTTTTGTACACGGTGAGAGATGGGGATCCAGTTTCATTCCTTTGCATGGGGACATTCAATGTTCTCAGCACCATTTATTTAGAAGGGTGTCCTTTCCCCAATGTATGTTCGTGTGAATTTTGTTAAAGATGAATTGGCTGTAAATATGTGGCTTTATTTCCAAGTTCTCTGTTATGTTCCACGGGTCTATGTGTCTATTTTTATACCAGTGCCACACTGTTTTGGTTACTATCATTATATTAGTGTTGTAATATAATTGGAAGTCAGGTAACACCATGCCTCCAGCTCTGTTTTTTTTTGCTTAGAATTGTTTTGGTTATTTGGGTTCTTTTTGGGTTCCATGTGAATTTTAGGATTATATTTTTCTAATTCTGTGAAAAACAATATTGATATTTTGATAAGGATTGCATTGAATCTATAGATTGCTTTGGGCAGTATGGTCATTTTATTTATTTATTTTGAGACACAGTCTCACTCTGTCACCCAGATTGGAGTGCAGTGGAAAATCTTGGCTCATTGCAACCTCTGTCTCCTGGATTCAAGCAATTCTCCCATTTCAGGCTCCCAAGTAGCTGAGACTACAGGTGCACACCACCACACCTGGCTAATTTTTGTATTTTTAGTAGATACAGGGTTTCACCATACTTGTCAGGCTGGTCTCGAACTCCTGACCTAAGGTGATCCACACACCTCAGCCTCCAAAAGTACTGGGCTTAAAGCTGTGAGCCACTGCACCCAGCCTATTTATTTTTTTTTTCATTTTTTAATTAATCAATTAATTTATTTATTTGAGACAGAGTCTTGCTTTTGTTGAACAGGCTGCAGTGGATCTTGGCCCATCAACCTCCACCTCCTGGGTTCAAGCAATTCTCCTGTCTCAGCCTCCAGAGTAGCTGGGATTACAGGCATGTGCCACAATGCCTAGCTAATTTTATGTTTTTAGTAGAGAGAGGGTTTCACAATGTTGGTCAGTCAGGCTGGTCTTGAACTCCTGACTTCAGGTGATCCACCTGCCTCAGCCTCCCAAAGTGCTGGGATTACAGGTGTGAGCCACTGTGCCTGGCCTTATTTTTAATTTTAGTAGTAACCCCATTAACTGAAGTATGGTCATTGTAATGATATTAATTTTTTTGATCCATGAGCATGAAAAATTCTTCCATTTGTTTATGTCATCTACAATTTCTTTCATCATTGTTTTCTAGATCTTTCACCTCCTTGGTTAAATATATTCACACATTTAAATTTATTTGAAGCTATTGTAAATGGGATTGCCTTCTTTATTTTATTCTCAGCTAGATCATTATTGGTGTATAGAAACACTACTGATTTTTGTACATTTATTTTGCATCCTGAAACTTTACTAAATTCATTTATCAAATCTGAGAGTTTTGTGGTGAAGTCTTCAGGTTTTTCCAGATAAAAGATCATGGGATCAACAAATAGGGGTAATTTGATTCCCTCCTTTCCAATTTGGATGTCTTTTATTTCTTTATCTTACCCAATTGCTCTGGTTAGGACTTCCAGTACTATGTTGAATAGGATGGTGAAAATTGGCATCCTTGTCTTGTTCCAGGTCTTAGAGGAAATGCGTTCAACTTTTCCCCATTCAGTATGTTGGCTGTTTGTCACATATGGCTCTTGTTATTTTGAGGTATGTTTCTGTGATGCCTAGTTTGTTGGCCAGTAGGTGGAGCTTGCAGGTAGCAGCCAGCTGAGGTGGAAGTGGTATGCCTGACTTCTGTCCTGCATAGGGGAAAATGTGTGGGAGTCCCAGGTGGTGGATTGGGTTGTGAAACCCCTCGGAGCCTGAATTTTGGACTCTGTCTCTGGGTGGGAGGTAGGGTGAAGCTGGGCACAACTGGGCCAGGAAAGCCTGTACTCAGACCCTCTGATGGTGAGTGCACACATCAGCTATTACATGGGGATGGAGCAGTACTCAGGCCCCTGGCAAAATGCTTGTGTGAGGGGCAACTATAGTTGCACTGAGGTCTGGCCACAGGTGCACTTCTCAATAAGTCCTAAAGTTGCCTTAAAACACTCCCAAAGTTTTGTCAAGGTGGCTATCTACATTTAAATTAACAAATTAAATGCTAAGTGTGGGGGTGGTCCCACTGGCCACAGATTTGGCAACTGGTTGAAGATTTGCATTCCTCTGACGCCCCAGTCCTGGTGAAGCTCCCTCCCATATCGTGGCTGTCATGGTAAACTCAATTATTCAGTCAGGCCAGGCAGTTTGCACCTGGCCTGTAACTTAGCCCTGGAGCCCCCGCCCAGCTCAGTCAAGTCACTGAGCCAAATCTCGTCCTGCTCAGGTTCTGGGGAGGAGGTGTACCCTGATCCAGCATTGAATCTGAAGTCTGCACTATGCTTACGTCTTAGTCCTGGTTGTGGAAACCTATTCCCTACTCAAGCCCTGTTCTGCAAGTTGCAGTCTGAGTTTCCCTAATGCCTCAGACTGCCATCACTAGTTCACAGGACCACACACAAGATTTTAGGAGCAAGGATCAAGAATGGCAGTTTCTTAGGTCTCAGGAAGGGTGTAAAACCCAAGGCATGCTACCTCCATGGAGAAGTTTCTTCTCACAGTCTCCCAGCAGCTCCGTAAGTTAGATTCAGGGACTGGAGAGTCAGGGTGCACTCCTGTGTCCTGGATTGTATGATTTTCCCAGTGGGAAAGTGGATCACAGAAAGGCTCTCTCCCATATTGGAGAGTCTCTTCTGGTTTTCAGCTGGTCCCAACCACACAAGCTTCCTGTTTTCCTTCTATTTCCTTGATTTTAGACTTTTCTTTTGCTTTTCTGTTGAACTCTCAAGTTCCCTCTCGGATAATGTATTCAACGTGTGATTGTCTACACACTATTTCGTTCTTCTAAGTGGATGAGGTATGGTTGAAATGCCTCCAGGCAGCCATCTTGGAAAAAAAACTAGATATCATTCTATGTTAGCAATTGCAAATATCTTGTCTCAGTCTGTTGTTGGTCATTTGTCAAGCTCATACAAGACAAGGCTGTGCCAAAGCCAAGTCCTGACTGATACGACCGCTAATAATGCAATGAGCCACTTTTGCTTTCAGCCAGTTTGTTATTTACGCAGACAATAAGGGAAAGATTAGGCAAAGGTGCCAGCTTCTCATGGCTCTTGTCCCATACCCCAAAACAAAAGGGGCCAGACAACTGCAATATGAGTTGTGGGACATTCCACTGCTGAGGAGTCAACTCTCGAGGCACATAAGTGGTTTCATAACCTGCAGCCCTATTTTTAGGTATGAGACAGAGCCTCTGGCCTCATCAGAACTCAGGAGGGCATGAAGAACTGTCTTTCAGGAGAGGCAGAGAAGCTACTGGGCAATGGTTCTCACAAGCCCCCATCCTGTCATGTTGTAGGAGGGTTGCAGGCATTCTGCCATGCTTCAGATTAGCTGTAGTTCATGTGTCTGCCAGTGTGACCTATGTGGCACATGCAAGGTTGTCAAGGCAATATTATGGAGCTGTTCCCCTATGTTGCTTTTTGTCCATAATACATTGTTAGAAAAATTTGGCCAGGCATGGTGGCTCATGCCTGCAATCCCAGCACTTTGGGAGGCTGAGGTGGGTGGATCATGAGGTGAGGAGATAGAGACCATCCTGGCCAACATGGTGAAACCCTGTCTCTACTAAAAATACAAAAATTAGCTGGGCATGGTGGCTCATGCCTATAGTCCCAGCTACTCAGGAGGCTGAGGCAGAAGAATTGCTTGAACCCAGGAGGTGGAGGTTGCAGTGAGCTAAGACCATGCCACTGCACTCCGGCATGGGTGACAGGGTAAGATTCCATCTCAAAAAAAAAAAAAAAGAGAAAATTTTATGTTGGGAATTTCTTTTCTAAGTTTTCTTGTCCAGGAAAATGATTTATTTGTTCATTCAGGAACTTCCTGAAAGATTCATCTACTCTTTAAGGGAAAGCATTAAGAGGCAGTTGGCAACCTAAGACTCTTTCAATCCCCCACTTCAAGATCCTCATCTTAGGGGGAGTCAAGATGGCTGAATAGACACAACTCCAGTGCACAACAGCGAGAGAGCAAGAGAGACACAGCAAGAGAGATGCAGAAATAAAGAGATCTAGCTCCAACCGAGGTACCTGTGCATTTCAATGGGTCTGGTCAGACGGGGAGCAAAGCCCAGGCAGGGCAGACCGAGGCGGGGACGGGCGTTGCTTCACTCAGAAAGTGCACCTGACCAGTGAGTTGGAGGCTCCCCATCTGGCACTCTGGTCCAGATACAGTGCTTCCCCCAAAGCCTCAGCAATACACAGAACAGGGGATCTTTGCCAGTCAAGCACTGGGAATTACAAGTGCAAAGTTGAATAATAATCCAGGATGGTGTCCCATATTGGCATACAGATCTAAGCAAATGCATAAGCCCATAAGCTGGCTGGGAGAGCCTGCAGACCGAGCTGTTGCCCCCTCCCCCTGCCCAGAGAAAGAGGGAGCTGAAAGCGGGAAGACAGATGGAGCAGCTGGGTGGGACCCTGCCCCATGACTGGAGAGAGAGGGAGCTGAAAGCAGGGAGACAGACTATGCGGCTGGGTGGGTCCCTACCCTCCCCCACAAACCACAGAGGGCTGAAGCACTAACTCTAGTGGGTTACACAGCCAGTGCCTCAGTCTGAGCTGAACCCTGAATGATCCAGCCCTGTGAAGGAAAGACACAACCCACCATTAAAGAGGTGGGAATAGGCTTCATATTTTAACGAAAAACACAGGAAGCCTACGTAGCAATGGGACAGTGTTCTTGACCACCCAGCAGTGCCTCCATGTCAGCAGAAGAGGTGGGCCTAACCTTCCAGTGTAAACAAAAAAGACACAAGAAGCTTACCTAGTAACTTGAAGGAGTCCCTAGAAACCCAGTAGTGCCTCAACAGGCAGAAAAGTGACCTCATTAAGCAGCTCCCTGAGATCACAGCCAGGTAAATCCACAAAGATGGGAAAAAACCAGCACAAAAAAGATGAAACCATCAAAGACCAGAACACCTCTTCTCCTTCAAGGGATCACAACTCCTCAACAACATGGGAACACAATATGACCAAGAAAGAGTGCTCGAAGAATTAACAGAAACAGGCTTCAGCAGGTGGATAATAACAAACATATCTGAGCTAAAGGAACACGTTCTAACTCAATGCAAAGAAATCAAAAACCTTGAAAAAAGGTTAGACGAAATGCTAACTAGAATAACCAGCTTAGAGAAGAACATAAACAACTTGGAGTTGAAAAAACACAGCACAGAACTA
>CAUYLG010008733.1:0-182192 GCA_963573385.1 Cacajao melanocephalus
AATTAGTTCAACCATTGTGGAAGACAGTGTGACGATTCCTCAAGGATCTAGAACTAGAAATACCGTTTTACCCAACAATACCATTACTGGGTATATACCCAAAGGATTATAAATAATTCTATTATAAAGACACATGCACACAAATGTTTATTGTGGCACTGTTCACAACAGCAAAGACTTGGAACCAACCCAAATGCCCATCAATGATAGACTGGATAAAGAAAATGTGGCACATATACACCATGGAATACTATGCAGCCATAAAAAAGGATGAGTTCATGTCCTTTGCAGGGACACGGATGAAGCTGGTAACCATCATTCTCGGCAAACTGACACAAAACAGAAAACCAAACATCACATGTTCCCACTCATAAGTGGGTGTTGAACAATGAGAACACATGGATACAGGGAGGGGAACGTCATACACCAGGGCCTTTTTGGGGGTGGGGGCCTGGGTGAGGGATAGCAGGGGGTGGGGGGATTGGGGAGAGATAGCATTAGGAGAAACACCTAATGTAGGTCACAGCAAACCACCATGGCACATGTATATCTGTATAACAAACCTGCACACTCTGCACATGTACCCTAGAACTTAAAGTAAATTTAAAAATAAATTTAAAAAAACTAATCTCTCATATTTCCAAGACTACTATATTATTTTTTTTCTTTTCCCTGATTTATCTCTCATTTGTACCAGTTTCAATACTACTCACTGTAATAGACATGTGTGATCCTATATTACATGCCCTCATTTTAATGGCAACCACAGCTGCTTTTTAAACTGAGATATATCTCATGCTTCTAGCAACTGATGTCTTCTACATATGACAGAGTATCCTGGGTTCAAACCAAGCACAGCCAGGCCATATAAAGGAATCAGTTCCCCAGGAGCCCCCACGAATTCTGAAGGATTAGAGCTAATAGGGATATACTTCAATGATCCTTATCTCACAGGCATACTTCTGGAGAACATCCTAGCTACTTTCTAGAGGTTGCCTGGATTAAGCCACCATGGCTCATATAAATGATCTAAAAAAACATTCTGATATTAAATCTTCCTACTTCTTCATCTCACCTTCCTTGTCTCCTCACTTTACCTTTTTGGAGTCATATCTCAAATAAACTGCCAACAGTCATATTTTTTGTACATAGGTTCTCCTGTTGAGAGAATGCAAATTAAAACAGACACACAACCTCAAATACGTAAGCATGTGACACATTGATGCTATCCCTCTTTTGTCTCCTGTAACCTACTAACATGATCAAGTCCCCTATTTCTTCCTCTTTTTTGATTCCTGAATACCTCCAGATGTCTCTTTGTGTTCAAATAAATTGAAATAGTTCTGCTACAATTAGCTTCCTCACAAGCTGTCCATTCTTTATTCATGTAAAAAACAGTTATTTTCCTTGTGATTCTCTCAAACTGCTTCTTAAAATTTATCAAATATATTCTATATGCCACATTCTATAAGCCATTTTTCTCATTTTCTGTTCTCATTCTCCTTGACATTTCAGAGCTCTGATCACATAGCAAATGTCTAGTTATAGTGTCATAAGATAGCAGAAATGACAGAAGAGGAAACTCAAAAAGAAAAAGGATGATCTTCTCAAAGTGATACATGGGTAGATACACCAAGCAATGATCTGGAATATCTACAAGATTTACTAAAGCAACATATTAGTCATTTTTGCATCTGCCAAACCCATAAGGGAAAAACAAAAACAACATGAAGTGGTAGGTGAGAAAGCTAAAACATTATGTGAACAATAAAAGGTGACAACATATGGATTTTTATAAAGGCTAAAGGCCACTTGAGGATTTGATATTTCTCATCAGAAATTAGCATGTCCCCTGGAAATATTTCTGGCCTTTTTCAGTGCACAATGCTAAGAGAGGGGGAAATTCATTGTTGCACATTTGCCATGATTGCTAAAAAGCAACTTTCCCTTATTTGACAATAAAAATTTAAATGTAGAATTGGTGATAGAGTAAAGAGGAAAAGTCAAGAATACAATATTTTATATGGACTAGGCAATAATATACATGTAATAACAATTTTGTGAAATGAATAATAATACTGTACAGGGGGTTGGAGAGAGAGATGCAGCATGGATAACCTTGACTGAGAAGCTTGACTGATAACCTTGACTGAGCACAATTTTCAAATCTAACCTTGTCTAAATTACCATGGACATTTCTCACTTCAGTCTATTTTTATAAAAGTGTAGGTCATTGTTTTACTTAAAAATTGTACTTGTATTGTTCACTTACCTTGCTAAAAATACTTACAAGCTTAGTAAAAATTGTAATCCTTTTAATATTGGAGTGTTTTCTTAGCCCTACATGTTTGGCTTGCTTTTTCAAAATGCATGTTGCTTGATGCACTTTTAGAGTGATTTGGCTTCACTATGTGATTAGAACCATTACAAAGGTATGAAGCTCCGAAAACAGATTCATAATGGAAATCTTGATGTAACCTTAACTATAGATGACACTGAAATAAATAGTGTCTCTGCTTTGGCTCTGAAGCTGCTTAGTTAAGTGGAAAATGGCTGTGTTAGCTGGGTGTGCAATCATATGAAAGAGCTCAGTAAATTGTTGAGAATGCTTTGCTACCAAGCACTTGTGCATGTGCAGCATTTATGTAGGCCTATATATATTTACATTTGATATTAACGTGCTGATTCTGTGCTTACATTTATAAGACAAGCTTTTGAAACATAGCTAATGTTTAATTTATACTTCTATTGCAACAGAGTGGGAACTTATTGTATCTAAGGTAAGAGACATGTAGTATATTTTCCTCCTTAACAAAAATTTCAATTTTGTCTACCCAAATACAAAGTCCATCTATGTAAGCAAAATCTTATAAGCAGGATTTGCCCATTGTCACCTACTAGCTGAAGCTCAATGTTACTGTCATCCTCAAACTCCAAGGCATTTTTAGAACAAAGAGTACATGTCTTAGGAGTGGACTTCAGTAAACACTGAGGTTCATGTCTGACTAAATGTATATAAATTACAAAATAATTGTTCATTTTCAAAGAATTGCATGGGAAAAGAAGTACTTCGGTTTTACTAATGATCCAATATTTACAGTACATCTTCACATGATTAAAATGTTGCTCAAATAATTGGGATTCTTAGAGTAAGAAAGTCCAATTTTATCACATTTTAAGCCAATTTTTTTATTTAGAGAATTTTCTGTTTTGCAGCTTAAGAGTTAACTAATTTAAGTTCTGTGGGTATTTTCATTACTATTGGATTGGCCTTCATTTATTAACTCTCTAAGAGAATGTTCAATGCTTTGTGCTATTTTATTAACTTTTGGACATTCTGATATATGCATGAATATCTTCTAAATTGTAAAATGATGCATAAATACAAGCAGTTATTAAAATTATATAAGGTTATGGTTCTTATGATAAATAAAGGAAAGTTAAAGGTCAACTTTGAGTGATAAATGCTTATTTGGGACCATAAGTACTCTGGTAAACAAGAATTCTATGCTGAGATTTGTTTTCATGTGTATACATTTCATTTATCCTGCTACTTTTTCAAGACCTATTATATTCCTTTTGTCTTACTTATTTTCCTACACAGTTTATATTTCATGGTATATTATTAAAATCAATTATTTGCAAATTTTTAACTCCCAAACTGTTCTGTGTTTATTGTACCAGTGCTCCTTACTCTACTTACAACTATTGTTTAAATGAACTACTGAGTACACCAAGACTCTAATCATGGAGCTGGATGCTGTCATTTTTTTCTGTGTGGACCCTGATCAATACTTTCATGGGCCTTCTGTTCTTATCCTGTTTTCCTGCTCCACATCTAAGAACTCTCTATTTCTTCAATATTTCTTCCTAAATCATCTCATCCAAAGTCTTTAGAGTATTTACTTTCTATAGAGCAATGGCTCCCAGATTTTTCTACCAATTTGTGCCTTATTGAATTCTTATACCCATTATATATCAGCAATTATGGAAGACCTAAATATGAGTCATTCATGATTTTTGACTTTTTCTCACCACACTGTTGAACTTTTTAGAAATTCCAATTGAATGTACATTTCTTCTTCCTAATATTATCTCCTTTGGTGAAGTCTCCATCTTTTTTTAATTTATACTACGTTTAAATCATACAATTATTCTGTGTACATTCATGGGAGTGCTTTCTTACAATATATTCTCCACAAAATAGCTACAGTCATCCTTTTCAACACTGCTCTAATTAACAATCTTCAAAGACTTCTAATAACACATAGAGTAAACCCAAAATGCGTATAATGACCCCAAGACATACAAATAATAAGGATCAAGCATCTGGCTTCCCATCCAACTTACAAATAAAAGGCAAAGTCCTTAAAGTGGCCTTGAGTCAGGGCCAGCAAGCTGAAAAGGGCCACATGGTAATATTTCAGACTTTGTGGGCCATTCAGTCTCTGTTGCAACTACTCAACTCTGCTTTGTAGCATGAAATCAGTCACGGACAATACACAATGAATAGGTATGGCCGTATCTTCATACAAGTTTATTTACTAAAATAGGGAGCAGGCTCCTGGTTTACTGATCCCATACTGAAGGACTATATATATATCGTGCCCCTCTAATACACACAGACACACATGACATAGGCACACTACACAGGTGATGTTGTTTCTATTCTTCACTCCCTTGCTCACTCTAGGGCAATGAGACTTTCTTCCATGTTGTTTCCAAAATATGCCAAGCACACTCCTGACTCAGGGCTTTTGCCAGTGTTTTCTCTGTTTCCCCTTTCTGGAATATTAGCAAGGTTTTAATCTTTCCATTCTTTTGTATCTCTTCTTATCTCCTCAGTAAAGCTTGTTTGATCATCCTATTTTAAGTAGCAACTTCACTGCCTTGGCTTGACACTGCCATTCCACTTCCCTATTTGTTTTCCCCCTAACGAATAAAGGAATATTTGAAACCATTCAGATTTTACATGTTTGTTTATTAAGCCTCTCCCTGCCTATGAAAGCAGGGGCTTTGGTCTATTTTCTTTTCTGCTGCATTTTAATATCCCAGAACAGTGACTATGATACAGTAGCTATTAAATAAATATTTATTTACCCCTTTTTATTTATAAAGCTTTGATTTGGAAAAAGATGAAGACTCAAGATTTTTGAAATATATGGGATAGAAAGTACTTCAATAAAAGTTGACATATTTAGGTTCTGGTAACAGTAAGAAATTACAAAGGAAATAGAAAAACAATATGGAATATATAACAATATGGAATATTACATATCACATAAACTTTGAAGTCACCCATATTTGATCCCCATTCATTTCTGTTTTAACTTGACCTGGTGTAAAGAGTTTGCTACTCCTTGGCCCATGTTCTCACCCTTTTATGAGATGATTTCTGATTCACTCCCAAGAGGGGACAGAATTGAACCCTTTCTATCCCTTCTATTCCTTCCCAGGAAAAGACACACAACTACAGATGGAGAATCAGACTCCATCAATTGCCAAGAATTAAAGATTAGAAGGCCGGGAGCAGTGGCTCACACCTGTAATCTTAGCACTTTGGGAGGCCAAGGTGGGCAGATCACCTGAAGGTCGGGAGTTCGAGACCAGCATGACCAAGATGGAGAAACCCTGTCTCTACTAAAAATACAAAATTAGCTGGGCGTGGTGGCACATGCCGGTAATCCCAGATACTTGGGAGTCTGAGGCAGGAGAATCAGTTGAACCTGGGAGGAAGAGGTTGCGGTGAGCTGAGATCGCTCCATTGCACTCCAGCCTGGGCAACAACAGCGAAACTCTGCCTCAAAAGAAAAAAAAAAAATTTGAATTTGTGGTTGTTAACTCATTTCATTCTGTTATTTTAAATATTCTTCTCTTAAATTTTCAATTGGTACCAATTATTTAATATTTGAAAAACTACAAGACAAAAAGTGATAATATCTTATCTTCCTTTGTTCCACTTTTTCATGACAACTAATGTTACTAGCCTGATAGGCATCCACAAAACTTTTCCTCATGGTATAAGTAACTTTTATTTCAGAAACAGGACCAAACTATTTATATTTTCTATGAGTTGTCTTTTTGCTTACCCACATGGGGTAGAAATCATTTTAGTATAGTACTTATAAATATATTGTATTATTTTACCTTTTTATTGAGTTCAGTTATAATGAATAAACTATATATGTGCAATCATTTCTTTATAGGTTTTTTAATATTCAAATAATTTAAAAATAGCACAAATAAATACTTTTCAACATACATTGTCCTTATGGTTACATGTTAATAATTCTTTGGCTTAGACTTGTAGAAGCAGAGTTGCTGAAGCAAAGGACTTACGCTTTTTAATAAGCTGTCAAATTCCTCAAAAAGCGATTTTAATTTATAATCCCTATAATATCAATGTATGAGTGTATGAAAGAGCCTGTGTTTTGACAACTCAGAATTTATACTTCTATTTGCTTGTCTGATATATAAAATTTTAATTTTACTTTAAATTTCCGTATTTCATTTTAATTTTCCTGATTACTAAGGATATGAATCATCTTTCTTTACATTCGTTTTAAATGTTTTCCATGAATATCCTATTCATACCAAAGGCTATTTTTATTTTATTGTTTGGTTTTTTTAATGTTCATTTATATATATGTGTCAAACATTAAAATGTTGTCTATTATGAACAAAAACTTTTTTTGAGCATTAACCTTTTATTTTATGGTTTATTTTTCATGGAAAAGTTTTAATTAATATAATATCAAATTTGTTCATCCTTTCCTATTTGAATTCTGAATGGAACTTGGAATTTCAGGCCTCAACACTTCCTCACATCTCATTTCTTTTACTTTTTGTGTTGAACACAGGTGAATATAGAAAAAGTTTGACCTATAAATTTGTAAAAAGATAATTTATTTTATACATTGGAATTTCATTGAAACTGTTTTAAAAGACTTTGGCTTAAACAGGTAAATCATTATGTGTAAAATATATAAACTATCATAAACAGCTATTCTTTCATTTTTTGATTTTCAGTACATAACACAATAAAAACCAGTAAAATATCATCTGGAAAACTCAGTTGTGAGAGCTCTGTAAACATGCATATTCTCAGGTTCACTTCCAAAGTATGGATTCAATAGTTTGGTAATTAAGTCTAGGAATACATTAGCAAGCACCCATGGTTATATTCTTAGATATTCTGATCTTTGAAAAATCTCACTTACTATTTTTATATAATTTTGATTATGAATGACAATTCTATTAGCATTTTTATAAGCAATACAAAGAAAACTGTATCAAATCTGCATTCAACATTCCAATGAAAATACAGAGTTGTAAGTAACGGACAATTTATAAGTCAACTACAAAATATGTAAGGGTCAGAGACTTTTATCCATGTATGTAATAGTACATAGCAAAAATTAGTTTGCTTTTGACATCTCTGAATAGAACTAAAATTTTCCTTTTAAAAATACAACTGGAACTTAGAAAAAAAGCTTCCTGCTGACCTTGATATTATCATTCAATTTTCTGGCTTGCCTCCTAAAACATAAATAGATAAGAAAGCTAGATCCTACCAAAATCTTTATAACTTTTGTTTAGAGAGCATATGTGTGGGCATGTTTGGTTTTCCTTTACCTTGCCAAAGTATTTCTGGGGATATTTCAGGGATATTATGACAGATATAAATTATTTTATCAATGGTATAAATAGATTATGAGATGTAGAAGTAACTTCAGAAAACAGGTACTGTGTTAGTCCTTTTTCACACTAAAAATATCTGAGACTGGGTAACTTATAAAGAAAAGAGGTTTAGTTGGTTCAAAGTTCCAAAAGGAAGCACGGCAGCATCTGTTTGGCTTCTGGGGATGCCTTAGGAAACTTAAAATCATGGCAGAAGACAAAGGGGGAAGCAGGAACATCTTACATGACCAAAGCAGGAGGAAGAAAGAGATGGGGAAGAGCACCACATACTTTTAAACAACCAAACCTCAGCACTAAAGCAATGTTGCTAAACCATTAGAAACAACGCCATCCTCCAATCACCTTCCACCAGGCCCCACCTCCAGCATTCAGGATCACATTTCAAAATGAGATTTGGGAAGGAACACAAATCCAAACCATATTATTCTGCTCATGGTCCCTCCCAAATCCTATGTTCTTTACACAATGCAATATAAAATCATGCCTTCCAAACAGTCCCCCAAAGTCTTAACTCAGTCCAGCATTAACTTAAAAGTCCACAGTCCAAATTCTCATCTGAGACTATGAAAATTTCTTCTACCTATGAGCCTGTAAAATACAAAACAAGTTAGTTACTTCCAAGATACAATGGGAGTACAGGCACTTGGAAGATACTCCTGTTGCAAAAGGAAGTAGTCAGTCAAAAAAAAGGGTGGCTCTGAAGCCCAGGTTTCCTGGTCTCAAAGGCTTTTCCTGTCTCAGCCTCCCAAGTAGCTGAGACTATGGGTGCACACCACCAAGCTTGGCTTTTTAAAAAAAAAATTATGTAGAGACAGACTCTCACTATGTTTTGCCCAGGCTGATCTCTAATTGCCGGGCTCAAGCCATCCCTCAACCTTTGCCTAGCAAAGTCCTGGGATTGCAGGCATAAGCCACTGAGCCCAGCCCTAAACTAGTCTTTTAAATGCAAGAGCAACTATTCATATTATATCATTTCTGATTTTTAAACTAATTCTTTACAGTAATACAGATATTTCTAAATATTATAGTCAATTCAATAAATTAAAATAGTATTCTCTTCACAGATTGTAAGTATTCATAGCTTTTATAAATTTATCTAATTTTCACAATTGATCCCTTTAATAAGCAATCTATAAATTAGAAAATATGCATTAAATTTATTTAAAAGTATGATTCTTAAATCTCATCTTTTAATAAAATGAATATGTCACTCTGACCTTCATAGATATGATATTTGTTGTCTCTAGGTTTTAGTTCCCAGTTTCTAAAGAAAGAAAATATACAAATCAATAGGCTATAAAAGCAATTCCTCATCTTAGACTTTTAGTCAAAATAAAATACATGAAAGGAGAAAAATTTCTCTCATTTACAACATATTTTAAAATGTTATTGATTAGTCACATAAAGAGTATTGTTATGCACATTTCACATTTCTAAGGGGTTTTAAATTTTAGTTGCTTCATTATTTTTTTTTATGAAGTTAAGAACCCAACTTTAGCAATTGGAATATCACTGTTAACAAAAGATCATAAAAACTGCAGAGGAAAAAGAGAGAACCCTGTTTTCTATCAAGAAACAATCTGCAGATTGGGGAGACACAACCTCCAGTAGAAGTGAAAGTGCGCTCTCTAAGGAACAAAGGAAGGGTCTGGTTTAAAGAGGGGAAGTTCTCACCCTAGTCCTCCATCAGGTCTGTTTATGCAAAAGAGTAATAATGACCTAGGAAATAATACAACTCTTTCACAGACTGAAGCCCTGTGAGGGATCAATTCAATCCCTATAATAAACAACTCAAGTCTGCTAGTACTTTTTGCGTGTGTGGGAGAGACAGAGTCTTGCTCTGTTGCCAGGCCTCAGCGCAGTGGTGCAATCTCAGCTAACCGCAACCTCTGCCTCCTGGGTTCAAGCAATTCTCCTGCCTCAGCCTCCTAAGTAGCTGGGACTACAGGCGCGTGCCACCACGCCCAGCTATTTTTTTTTTTTTTGTATTTTTATTAGAGATGAGGTTTCACCGTGTTGGCCAGGATGGTCTCAATCTCTTTACCTTGTGATCCACACACCTCAGCCTCCCAAGTGCTGGGATTACTGTCATGAGCCACCACGCCTGGCTGCTTTTCTTTAATTAACTTGTGAATTTAAGGGAGTAAAAAGAAAACTAGTGTGTTGTTAACATTATTTGATTACTATTGTCATGTAGTGACAAGTAGTCCTAGAAAACGATCAGTTCAGAAATCATTTGACCACTTTTCAAACATAAAAAGAAGCACAGATATCTAGCAAAGGCCAGAATTTGCAGAATTAGAAATAAGAACTGTTTCTCAACTCCAACTGGTATAAGATAAACTACGAAGGCCTTGAGCAACAAAAAACAACTAAAATTCAGCCTCAAGCAAGAATTGTATCAAGATTACATCTATTAAAACATTAAAAACAAACACCTACTAACGTTGCATTGATTCAGTTCTTTCAATTGAACAAAATGGCTTAAGAGAAGACTAAAATATCTCTCAGAAGCTTCATAGGCGCTATACAATAGCATTTAAGCCTGGAGGGAAGAAAAAAATCTTATAAAGAATTATTGGTATAGATATCAGTACCTGAGGTAGATTGTAATCAAGTAAATTAAAAGCCCACTATTGCTTTTGAAAAGTTCTACTGTCAAGATAACCAACAGCCTGGACCAAAAGAATCTGTGACAGTCAAAAATTTGAAATGACCTTTGGGGCACCCAATTTCCTATGACCAGGAATCAGAGTGAAAAAGTCTCTCAGACTCTGGGGAAAGAAAAGTCTCTAAAATTTGATGTAACCTCTGAAGATAGCGGGAAAGGAAAGTACCTACAAGAGGATCAGACCCTAGGGCCATGCAGAACGTTAGACTGAGGATTGTCTGTCCTAGAATAGATCAATGGTGGAGAAAAAGAAGACAGAGAAGAGGGAGGATGGGAGGGAAGGTGGGGCAGACTGTAGAAGGGTGGAATCTCTTCAGAATTTCAGAATTGTTGCCCTGGTGATTAGTTCATAGATAGATAGATAGATAGATAAACAAAAGCAATTGTTTCAGTTCTCTTTTTCTTCTGCCTCTTTGTCCAAGCCCAGTAATATTTTATCCAACCTGGATCCTAGTAGAAAGAGAAAGAGCCATAGGTTCACCAAGAGTTGAAATGAAATATGAGAAATAAAGAAATGTTGCTGTGCTACTGGGTTTGGAATGTAGTTATTATCACAGTGTAAACTGCCTACTCTAACTGTTTACACCTGCAGTGTATCAACAACATGAGTGATGTCTGAAATCTTGTCTTGGATGCTATTGGTGCTTTGTCAAGATTCCTTTAACTGCAGCAATGCACCCATCTTCATGTTGCCTAGAATACTGCCTGCCTATATAGATCAGTTTCCTTCTTCTCCAAAGAACTTTTCTTGGTCAAATGGCAGCTGCCTAACTCTGGAGATTATGCTCCCCCTTATCACAGCGAGCAGCCTGTGGCCAATGACTGACAAACATACCTGTATGAAAAGTCCACTCCTTGAAACAATATGGGATTATATGTGCATGTCATGCTCCAGATCTTTCCTATGAGATCCCACTAAAACTAGCCTGATATCTCCTAGGCAATACCTGCTTAGCTTTTTACCCTCTACCCAATCTTCCTTCCCTCATTCTACACCCATTCTTCTTGAGAGCATTTCTTAAATCCTTTGAACAAAAATTCCTAGGTTAGATGCCTTTCTTTCTTTCTTTCCTTTCTTCCTTCCTCTCTGTCTTGTCTCTTTCTCTTTCTCTCTCTTTCTCTCTCTTTCTTTCTTGAAACCTGACCTAAGCAGTTGGAATCATTAGCAGGCTCTCAGGATAAGATTTTAGAATTGAATACGTCACTGGTTGGATGGCAGTAGAAATTATTATTACTAGTGGTAGGGTAAGTAGGAAGTTCTTGAATCTGCTCCCCATATCCAGTAATACAGAAAATAAAAAAGTAACACTATATTCCAGGAGGAAGAGCAAAAATTTATGTCAATCTTAAAGACCAAAGGAGGTAACGATGGTGGTTCTTATCAAATATTCATTTATTATACCTGTCTGACTCCTTCAAACACCAAGAATCATCTAGAAAGATAATAGTGGACTAGTGGACTACCCCATACTCAATCAGGTAGTAAATTTATTTGCACTGCTTGCCAGATGTGGTATTTTTGTTAGAGCAGATTAGTGCAGCATCTGTCACGTTATGTGACCAGTGACGAAAAGAACACCGTATTTCTATTACCATCAGAATAAAGGACCAAAAACATTTTGCACTCGTGAAGTAGACAGCATAACATATTTATGATCTTGTTCCAGGTTTTTCCCCCAAACTTTACGAGAATATAATTTGGAGGTATCTGGACCCTCTGAGCATTCTACAAGAACATATGTTGATCTGCTTCTATTTTTGACATTATGTTTGTTAGGCCAAATGAACAAGATATAGCCAGTACTTTTGAGATCATGATAAGACACATATACTTCAGTAGGGGAAAGATAGAACCTACTGACTACCGACTACTTTAAACAAAAATGAATGACCAATATGCTTGAAAATGCTAAATATCAGCTTGAAGATGACTGCAGGCAAAGGTGAGGCACTATGATTGAATATTCACTATATACTTTAAACCAATGACCTTTACATAGTAGGATGTATGGGTCTGGAGAACAAAAGCTGGAAGTTTGATACTCTATAATCCAATAATTTCCAATAATCCATTAAGGGATTTGTGCTTGTCATCTTTAGAAACACTGTGCTCCTGATGTCCTGTTTCCCAGAAGAGGAATTCTTGCCACTAAATATTTAGGGTCTCATTGAGCACAAAGCTATAGTTGTCACTTAATCACTATGGGTTCCTTGTACCAATAGACCAGCAGGCACAGAGAGAAGTTACCATAATGATAAAGGTTACTAACCCTGATTTTCATGAGGGTAGCGGAGAATATATTTAAAACAAAGGAGATCTTTGGGTGTATCTCTTATTACTTCTATAGCCATTTTAAACTGTAAATAAATAAGTGGAATCCACATGGACTAATAAATACATTTGACACAACTTCAGACCCCTATGAAAGAGTCTAGGTTATCTTTTTAGACAAATTACCTAATCGGCAAAATTGTCAGTTGAAGGAAAGGGGAATTTAAAGTTGTGGTGAAGGATAGAGATTATGGATATCAGTCACAACCTCAGGATTAACTGCAGCATGTGAGCTAAATTGTCCCAAAATCCGTCCTTTAATAAGTTTTCCAAGGAATCTCAATCTTACTCTAAAAAGAGAAAGGATAATCTGTCTGATATTATATATATTTAGAGTTACAACAATATGTGCTTTTGTCAAAGCATTGTAAGCTAAACATAGTGAATTCTCTTCCTCTCTTGTATGAACTTTGATCCAAACTCTGATTATGTGGTAGTTGGAAAAATATTTCCCAAATTTGGTCTACATAGTTCACAAAAAGTATTAGAGAGCACTCATCTACTGTGCATGCTAATAGATTATTTTTATAAAACAAATACACATAAGCATACAAATCAACATTTTTAATCACCAAAATAAAAGGCAAACAAAAGAAGAAAGAGTTCTTGTTACTAGCTATATTGAAGAATACCAGCCTCCTCTTATCCTCTCTTCTTGCCTTATTTAGAAAATGATCTTGATTACAAAGAATAAAGATCAATACAATGGCTAGAGCTTGTGTAAGTCTTTTGAGGGAAAGTGCCCAATTTGTTCTCCACTGAAAGACCATGAATAATGACATTTTGTGGGTAATCATTGATCCCAGAAAATTAACAATTTATTTAGAATCTTCATGCACATTAAATATTCTGGGTGTAATGTCCATGCAACTTACTTTGGAAAAAGTTTACACTTACGATTACAAAAACACTTCTGAAATGTATTCATAAAAGTGAATACAATATACACAGCAATGATAAAGCTACAAACTACAAGTAACTACATAGATAGATTTTAGTTATTGTGGTGAGGGAAAGAAACGAAGCACAAAAAATAATACTGTTTGATGACTTTATATAAAGTTCAAAAACACACAAAACTAATAGAGTAAGTATTTATTGAATGTCATCAATCAGTTCTGGGAAACTGTGCTTTTAAGCAAAATGACATATCACAAACCAATTTTTCCTCTGGAGTCTCAGTAAATTACTCAAACTGACTGGGTCCAGGTGCTGGAGTAATTAACCTTATCTTGTCTCTTGCTAAATCACCAGGTTTGTGGAGTTTCTTCAGACCCCCAATAAACTTTTCTGTGGAGGCCTGGGGAGTTTTTGCGGACCCACAGTAAAACTTCTTTAAACCTAAATGGGTCCTATTAAGAACTCCTTGGTTATTTTGTCATGCTTTAAGGCTCAGGAAAAGCCCAGTTAAAACCCTTGGTGAGCTTTGGTTACACCCCAGCCTTTGTACAAGGGCACTGGCTTTTAATATTTAACTTAGTCAGTACAGAGACAGTTGTTAGGGAGGCCTGCATTAGTGAGACCTGGCCTGCCACAATACTACATCATTTCTTGTCATGTATTATGATAATCACATATTTTATGAATTTTTATTTTACAATAATTTGTATTGACTCATTCATTCCTTTTCCAGCCCCCTTATTTTAGTTTAGGATCCCAGGTGGTAGAAGCCTGTCCCTGTAGCTCATGCATAAGGCAGAAACCAGCCCTGGATAGGGCTCTATCTTGTGAGAGAAAACACTCAGAAACACCTCCACACACACTCAGACTACAACCATGTAGACACACCAATTCACGTGACATTCACATTTTTGGGATGTTGGAGGAAACCAGAGTACCTAGACAGAAAGTGACTCTTTTTTTCTCATTGACATTATAACCAAAAACGGTATTTGAGGACCCTCTGTACTGCACACTATAGACAATTATAAAATTTTCTGTGTATGTAATTTGTGTATATAATATCTAAACATAGCATAGGTATGCTAAATATGGTATAAAAGATAAAAAACTGTATAATTTTTATTTATTTATAGGGCACTTACCATGAATGGAGCTTGCAGGTCTGGAAGCTGCTCTGGGTGAGGGAATGAGTGAGCGAGTGAGTAAATGTGAAGGTCAAGGACACTACTGCACAATATTTGGACTTCTTAAACATGTATTTAAAAATCTGTATTATTTCCTTTATAATAAATTAACTTAAGCCTACTCTGACTTTTTTCTTTTTTTTTTTGAGTTGGAGTTTCACCCTTGTTGCTTAGGCTGGAGTGCAATGGTGCAAACTTGGCTCACTGCAACCTCTGCCTCCTGTGTTCAAGCAATTCTACTATCTCAGCCTCCCAAGTAGCTAGGATTACAGGCGCGTGCCACCATGTCCCGCTAATTTTTTTATTTTTAGTAGAGACGAGGTTTCATCATATTAGTCAGGCTGGTCTCAAACTCCTGACCTCATGATCCACTCGCCCCAGCCTCCCAGAGTGCTGCGATTACAGGCATGAGCCACCGCACCCAGCCGTGACGTTTTTACTCTATAAATTATTTAACTTTTTAAGCTTTTTGACTCTTAATAACTAAAGCCTAAAACACATGCACAGTGTGTGCTGTACAAAAACATTTTCTTTCAATCTGTATAAGCTTTGTATGACTTAATTATTTTTTACGTTAAATTTTTTTGTTGTTAAAAACTAAGACGCAAACATACACATTAGCCTGGGTCTACAAAGCGTCAAGGTCATCACAATCACTGCCTTTTACCTTTACATATTGTCCCACTGGAAGTTCTTTAGGGGCAATAACATGCATGTCTGCTATGATAAGGATGCCTTCTTCTGCAACACCCCTTAAGGACCTGCCTGAGGCTGTTTTACTGTTAACTTTTATTTTTTAATAAGGAGAAAGCATACACTCTAAAATGATAAAATGCATAGTATAGTAAATACATAAACCAGTAACGTAGTCATTTATTACTCTTATCAATTATTATGTACCATATGAAACTGTAGATAGTAGGCTTTTTGATGACTGGCAGCACGTTAGGTTTATCTACACCAGTACTACAACAGACAAAAAAGCTGTTGTGCTGCAACTTTTTTTTTTTTTGAGAGGAAGTTTCGCTCTTGTTACCCAGGCCGGAGTGCAATGGTGCTATCTCTGCTCACCGCAACCTCTGCCTGCCCGGTTCAAGTGATTCTCCTGCCTCAGCCTCCTGCGTAGCTGGAATTACAGGCGCAGGCCACCAAATCCAACTAATTTTGTGTTTTTAGTAGAGATGGAGTTTCTCCATGTTGGTCAGGCTGGTCTTCAATTCCCGACCTCATGTACTCCCCGCCCCTAGCCTCCCAAACTGCCAGGATTAAAGGTGTGAGCCACTGTACCTAACCAACTTTTAGCACAGCTAGGACATCACTAGGAGATAGGAGGAATTTTTCAGCTGTATTATTGGACCTCTATCATATATGCAATCCATTATTAACCAAAATGTTGCTATAGCTGTACACAGTAAGTAGTCACTTAACCTCCTTGACGGGTTCTTGGAAACGGTGTCTTTAATTAAAACGGCATGTAAGGAAACCAATTTTACCTCAGGCTAATTGATATAAGCAAGCGTCACACTCCTGTGGAGACAGCCAGGTGAGAGAGGTTCCCTAGACAAACTCCAACCCGTGTGCACACTGAGGCGGAGTCTCCGGAAGTTGTTTGCAGTGGGGAGGAGCCTGGCCCCTCCTCTTCCTGTGTGGACTCTGGGTTTAAGCCGCCGCTAGAACGATAACTATGGTCTGGCGGGAGTTCCTGTTTCTCCCTTTTTTTCCTTTTCACCCCACAAAACCCTGTCTTAGCATTCAAATTGTCTGCGAGCTTGAACTTTTGTGACCGTGGGACAAAGAACCTATCTTTAGCTGAATTTAAAAAAGAGTCCTGCAACATTTTTGGTGCACAGCGTGGGGGTTCGAAAAGCGGTGAGTGAAATGAGGACTCAAAACTTCTCACTGTGGTTTCTAAGTCTTTTCATCCTCTGACTCCTGAAATTAGGGGAGACATGCCCTCAACCCCTGTCACTCCCTGGGGTCAGGAAAGACTGGCGAGTAGGGGTTTCTTGCTGCCCCTCCGCTCTGTGCCTGCTTAGGAGGTAGAACCAAAGGGTCACGCACAGCGGAGATCTGGTTCCCAGCTACGGTGCAGCCTTTCCCTTCCCCAGGCAAGGTTTTTTTGGGGGGGTGTCGGGGGAGGTGCGGGGATGGAGTCTTGGCTCAGTCATCCAGGAGTCAGTGACGCCATCTCGGCTCACTGCAACCTCCGATTCCCGGGTTCAAGCGATTCTCCTGCCTCAGCCTCCTGAGTAGCTGGGACTACAGATGAGGGCTACCACGCCTGGCTGATTTCTGTAGTTTTCGTATAGACAGGGTTTCAACATATTGGGCGAGCTGGTCTCCTACTCCTAACTTCATTATCTGCCCACCTCCGCCTCGCAAACTTCTGGGATTACAGGCCTGAGGCACCTCGTCCCGCCCAGCCAAGGGGTTTTACTCCATTAGACAGTAATTAAACTTTTCTCCCTGGTGGAGGAACCAGTTGCATAAGAATAAGAGGTTCTTCCCCAGGAATTTTTAAACGGTTTCTATTATTCCTCTTCTCTACCGCATTAGCAAGTTAACTTTTAAGATTTTCTTTCCCCCTTCTAGAAGAGGTTTTACTAGGCCAGATACCCTGTCACCGTTCATATTATCTGTAAAGTTTTGGTTGTAAAAAATGGTCTTGAGGGAACTGGGTTTTCTTCTGCCTGTCTGTGTGATGTCTGTGGATAAAACTAATTTAGCCTAAAGAAAGACAAGATCTAATATTTTTTAAAAAGAGGATAAAAGCTGTGGTACCTTTCAGTTCATGTGACTTTAATCTTTGATAAATAGGAACACCCTCAAGATTATTGGTAAAAAGTAGACATCATCAAAATGTAAATCGGGGGCTAAATTATGAAGGTCGGATGCAAGGTTTGCTAAGTCCTTTGAGGTTACAAACTGCTTTTTAGGTTTTGAGAACTATTTATTTTGCTGGCTTTTACAATTGGTAAGGCCTGGGGACACGTGGAACTAACCACACCCTTAATTAAGCTGGAGTCAAACTTGGCTGCACTTAACACACGATTAAAGCAACTTACCAGGTTTTGCCTAAAAGTTAAAAGTTGCTAGGCATTATCGTTACATCATGTAATTGAAACTCCTGAAAATAGATTTACATGCAAGGGGTATAAGAAGAGTAAAATGTGTTTTTTAGTAAAATGTTATAAGAAGGCATGGAAATGTATATTTTTGCCTAAGGTTAAAGGATTGTTTTGCGTTAGATAGGAGTAGCTGAAGGTTCAAACAAGTACAAACGTGGAAATTAATTCTGCAGAACAGGTTCTCTCTGTGAACATAACTGACTAAATGCAAAGGAGTGTTATATGATTTCTCTGTAAATTGAGCATTGAAATAAAAGTATAACAAGGTTTTGTTAAGGGGCTAATCTGCTCTTTGACAAAATTTGTAAAGGGTTATAAAAGATTTTGCTTTTATAAACTTTCTGAGTCATTTTGGCAATTTAAATAATTTGGGGTAATCTGGATTTCTATTTCATAATATCCAGTGCTTTGAACCTCGAACACATTTAACAAGCTACCCAAAATTAAACAAGTTTCAAAATTGTCTCTCCTGACACTTGGCTTTTTGGATTGTCCAGGGGCCCCTGGGATGTCCAAAAAGAGAGGTAAACAAGATTACTTGACCTATTAGGTACTTGGGATTGCCAAAGTAATGGTCAGTCTTCTTTAGGTTATATTTTGGTAAATAATGCTAATCCATGTTCCAAAATTACATGAGATTTCTAAAATTCTAGCGTCTAAGTGTATGCTATCAATTAGAATTAAGGTTGTTATGTTAAGGTTGTAAACTTCTCTGTAGAGAGTGAGAAGTTCCTTTGTGGATGCCACTTAAATGTTAAATTCCTGTTATCTTCAAGGTAATATATGTACTTTATATTCTTAATGAGTGGCTTAGTTTGGCTAAGCCTGACCAAATCTCATGTTGAATTGTTTATTTCCAGTGTTGGAGGTGGGGCCTGATGGGAGGTGATTGGAACATGGAGGTGGATTTCTCATGAATGGTTTAACACCATCCTCTTGATGCTGTTGTTGCTACAGTGAGTTGTTCTCTTTCTCGCTCTCTTTCTCTCATGTTTGTATGTGTGTGTTGTCGGAGATCTGGTTGCTTACAAGTGTGTTGCACTTCTTCCCCTCCACCCCCTCTCTCCTGGTTTTGCCATGTAATATGCATGCTCCTACTTCGGCTTCTGCCATGATTGTAAACTTCCTGAGGCTTCCTCAGAAGCAGATGCCACTGTTTCCTGTACAGCCTGCAGGACCCTAAGCCAGTTAAACCTCTTTTTATTTTTAAATATAAATTATCCAATCTTGGTTATTTCTTTATAACAATATGAGAATGAGTACTTTTTTTTGGGTAAAGTTGATCATAGAAGCTGCTTTGGTAGTTCACCTAAAACTAACAGTAGTCACAATTATATTACTATAAATAAATAATTACTAAAATGAGTATTTATTATATGTCATGCATGTTAAAAATACTGTTATCTCTTAAAATACTTAGAAATCCTACAAATTAAGTAATAATGAAATTAAATATACATGTATATATCTGTAGACTGTCATCTATTTTAAATTTTAGGGAGTTTTTCTAGGTTTAGATGAATAGTAAGCTATTAATTTAAAAGAAAAGAAGAAATGATACCCCACAGGATATTAAAATGCATACACATTGAGCTAAAAGAGGTGATATAGAGGTAATTTCATCCCCTTCACTCCCCTCTCCTTCCTTTCTCTTCCCTTTGCATCTCCTCTCTCCTCCTCTCCATCTCTCTTCCTGGCTCGCTCTTTCTCTCGTTTGTGTCTCATGTTTGTGTGTATGCGTGTCTGTGTGCATAGCAAGAGGAAACTGTATATATGTAAACACAATCTTTTCAGAAAGGGCTGAGAATGGTTTTTATTCCAGCACAAATGTTCTGATTAATAAATTATGAGACTTCAACCCACGTTGTCTGATTTTAAGCAAAGTTTGGTAAATTAGATAGTCTGTCTACAAAGCAGAGCCATTTGATTCATGAAACAACTGAGGCTAATGAGGCTCTTTTCTTACCTCTGTCTTTTACAGATTTTCTGGTCAGATTAAGCCAAGTAAAATGAACTTAACTCAAAGCCTTGAAGACAGAAAAACTTAAAAAAGTACAAGCTGCAGTATTCTCATTAGAAAGAACAACAGAGCAAAAGGCCTGAAGAAGGTTTCTGTGGTGTTCAGAAAACCAGCAAGGAGGAAAGAGGTAGGATGTGAGGCTGAGAGATAGCCAAAGCCCCTATGGCAGAGTCTTGTATACCATGATAAGTTAGAGTCTCTCTAAATGTGACAGGAAGCCAATGGAAGGGTTTATGCAAGAAGAGAGTGACAGGTCTTGATTTATATTTTAAAAGGACAAACTACCATGTTAAATGCTGCTGACTACTTGAGTAAGATGTTTACAAAGAAATCCAATTGGCAAAAGAGGTAATTGCTGACCTAGATAAGAAAGGAGTTTGTAGCTAGAGGACAGGTGTGGGAATCAAGAGAGGGCATTGTTTTCTTTGTTTGTTTAAAGATGGGACGTTTTATATGTTTTTTTTTTTTTCTGCTTAAGAAGAAAAACACAGTAGTATAGTGTTTAATATCATAGAATCTGGAGCCACATTTCCTGGATTCAAATTCTAGCTTAATTCTTTTACCTGTAAAATGGTTTTGATAATTGTAAACCATAGGATTAAATAAGGATTATGAAATCAAGATGTGTAAAGCACTTAAAAGTTTGCTTGGCATATTGTAAGCATTTTATATTATTAACTATAAAAGAAGAAGATATTTAATATAGAGGATATAGAAAAAAATGCCACAGAAAAATCAGTTGAATGGGAGAGGGAATGGGAACTGGTGCACCATTAAGGATTTGACATTAGATTGGAACAGGCATGGCTCATCCATTGGACAGGAGAGAAGTTGCTATGTGTGTTTGACAAGGTATGCACGTTAACTCTTCCTTGAGAGATAATTTATGAGGAGGAAAAAAACACCTCTTTTCTCATATTTGGGCAGGTGTGATTTATATCTTCCCATGGAGTGATACTATGATTTATTCAACGTATCTGTATCTGAATGACAAAACTAGAATAAAATACTTCACACTTTTACATATTTGTATTGGCCTTATTCCAAAATTCATTTTCTGAAAATATAAAGCGTATGTCTAGAATGTCTGCTATGAAAAAGTAGAGTGGGCTAATTTTATGACTGCTAATTTTCCTTTTGTTTTAAATTATTTCAATATACTATGAATAAATAATTAGAAATAAACACATAAAGAATTGGATGGAGCCACTCTGTCTTTCATGGATAAAACCTTTATTTTTGTTTATTAAATAAGAAAAAAATGACATTAAAATCAACCAATTTTTCTTCCTTAGGCATTATCTTTAAACACTGTCACATTTACAATTAAAATAACAAAATACTTCTCACTGTGTTTTTTTAATATACAATAAGATACTGACTAAATATGCCAGTGCATTTAATCTTTACCTTTTTAGTGATCTATGTATTTTGCTTTGGTAATCAAAATTAGGAATGCTTACCTTTCAAAAACCTAAATCAGCACTTGACTCCTGCCATTATGGTTAGGTAATATTTTCAAATGGAACAAATGTGTCATTAAATAATTGGAAATAATATATGAGGGGAAATTTTAAGATTTCAGGTCAATAATTATGGTTAGTTTTATGTAATCCTTCACCTAATGGTTTGTAATGTTATTGTATAAGCCATCTTAATAGGTTTGTGTGAACTTTGAAGGAAAAATAATAGTTATATTTCTAATTCCAGTGCTACTCATAGTATCAACATATCTTTTGAGAACAGATACAACTCTAGGTTTTTCATGGTATATTTGGGATCATCAGTAATTTTATAGCAAAGATATTTATGGAAAAATATTTCAGGGACACATGAAACCATAAGATTACTGATACATTATTGCTCAAAAACATGTTTGTTTACTATAAAAAATTTAAGGCTATAGCAAGCAATTCTATATTAAGAGTTCTGCAAGAAAGAAAAAAATGCTTATTAAGAAATTACTGGCTTTAAATAGAAACAAAATAAAATCACCTCAGGACGTAAATTACCATGAAAAGTGGCTTCCTCTCTTTCTCTCTCTTTATGTGTTTGTGCATGTGTATGTATCTCTGTGAACTTTTACATCTGAACTTACCTAATGTGTCATAATTATTCTTTCCTTAGTATCATCTGAAGCAATAATTGGTAGACTTTTTCTCTAAATACCAGTTTGTAAATTTACTTAGGCTCTGTGGGCCACATAGTCTCTGTTACAGCTATTCCACTCCATATTTGTACTGTGAAAACAACCATGAGTAACATGTAAGTGAACAAGCATGGCTGTATTCCAAAAAAATTTCCTTTAGAAAACCAGGCAGAAGGCCAGTCATCGTTTGACTACTCCTGCTATATTAGATTTTCAGAAGAGACAAGTTATTTAGAAAATTTGAATGCAGTGGTTTTAATAAATTTGGAAAGCAAAAATACAGTTTCAAGAATTAGAATAAACAGGATACTATAAATTTATCTACGTATAGATATAATTGTGGATATAGCCATAGCTATAAATTAAGATGAATATCAATATTATTTTGCAGCAAATAAGGATAAGCAGAGGTCTTTGGTTTCAGTTTTAATTTTTGTTTGTTTTGTTATACTTGTCTGAACAGCATACAGTTTTCAAAATAAGAGTTTTATAGAGAGAAATTTTGATGCCATCTTGAGGCAAAATTACACAAATAGAAGTGGGAGGAGGTATGCAGGCGCACGTATGCGCACGCACACACACACACACACACACACACTTGCTTCAGTTAACGCAAATATATCTGCCTCACTATTTATTTTTTAATTCCTCTTCAGAACTTGCTGCCGTGTTTTTAGCTATATTTAACAAAGTATTCAGACAGAATAAATTCAGAATTAAATGTATTAGAAAGTTATACTGGAAATGTGGATTCAGGTTTAGTTATTCTAAACTGTTTATCTTTCTGTCTTGGTAACATTTTTAAAGAACAAAATATTCTATGTGGTATTATAACATCTTAGATGTCAGCATCTAGTGATTATTACAGATCCTGGTTTCTGTCTGGACTTCTTCCCTGTGCCTGTAAGAAGCTTGGGAAGGGGCCCTCTAGATGAGGTTGGAACTCATAAGCCCTTGAATCTGAAAGTACAATGCAGAGAAATAGAAATGCTAAATAATATTTTACCAGATATTGTTTCCAGGAATTTTATTTCTCATGGGCAATGTATTAAGTGATGTGAAGAATTCACAAGTTACGTAGATGTAATCTCTCTGTTCAAGGAACTTACAAATTTGTAGATGAATGAGGGCAATAAAAATAATTTTCAGATTTCAAATTTAGAAATCTCTTTAAACAGAAAGAAGGCTATGAACTTTCACATTCATTGTTCCAATTAACCAAGGTTCACAATATTAAATAACTGACAAGATCAAGTGGTACCACGTCACAGTGATGCCAGTTAAATAGGGACAGAAATAGAAGGTAGAGGGCATGCCTTTTTAAAGGGGTGACCGCTACTTGGCTCCAAATTTATGTTGTTATGCATTTCTATCATTCAGCTGAAGCCAGATAATCACAGGTTTTCATTCAAAAATAAATTAATATAGTACAGGGCAAACAAAATATATCTGAAGGTTAGAGTCAATATCTGGTGATTTTTTTTTGCATCATTGGTATTGACATATCAAGCTTATATAATCAGTTCCTCATCTTTGACATGATATGACTAAACATCATGGATATTAGATGTTTTCAAATTCACATGACCATAATGATGGACAAAGGGTTCCCATGATAACTAATATAGGGTAAAATCTGGCTAACATCAACATTCAGGAAGACACTGTGAAAATACTAAGTTAAATGTATTCAAATGCATTGATGTCTGTAGAACTGAGGACTGAGGAGTTGCCAGAGAAACAATCTTAATTTTCTTATATACTCTTTAAGGTGTATATTACACATATAAGTCAACTTAGTTTTACTTGGAATTAGACACCAGTATTATATACTCTCTACACATTGCCTGCCCAAGCTTGATGCCTGCACTAATAGAGTCTCCAAAACACAAGACTCCTCTGTGTTTTCTAGCATGACTCTCCCCAGCCTACCTGGGATTAATCTCTTACCTATCATAACACTTTCTGTCAATTTTGGAATTTGAGATTAAACATCCCATAGGTCAATCCTATCTGGGCATATTCTGTGAGATAGGAAATTTCAAACTTGTCGGTGGCAATATTTCTTACCATATAAGAGGACCCAGTTTTCAGAGAGAAACAAATTAAGATGATCTACAGATAAAAGCATAGAATATGTAGAAAGAAAATACTGGCACTGTCAGGCTCCTGAGGCCCAGGTAAATTAAACACCCTTTCTTCTTACTCATTTTAATGGTTTAATGGATCTTACTCTTTTTTTTTTTTCAGATGGAGTCTCATTCACTCTGTAGCCCAGGCTGGAATGTAGTGGCACAGTCTTGGCACACTGCAACCTCTGCCTCCTGGGGTCAAGCAATTTTCCTGCTTCAGCCTCCCAAGTAGCTGGGATTATAGGCATGTGCGACCATCCCTGGCTAATTTTTATATTTTTGGTAGAGACAGGGTTTTACCATGTTGGTCTGGCTGGTCTCGAACTCCTGATCTCAAGTAATCTGTCTGCCTTAGCCTCCCAAAGTGCTGGAGGAGGCACCGCACCTAGCCCTACCCTGGTTTTAATTGTCAGTATATCCCAGTACACTTCCGAAAACCCCCTTCTAAGTTTGCCTAAGATACTTAGAATTGTAAATTGGATTTCTATCGCTTATCATCAAGGGGGTCTTGCCAAACACCACAGACATGTGCACATGTATATATTTATATATACAAACACATACTTTATTAAAAGGAACAGCATTTATTACCGTATGCCCCCCCCATATATATATATGAAAATATAGAGTAGTTCTAAAGTTCCCAAAGGTGACAGATTCTGCAGATAGCAAAAGTATAGTAAAAGAATGTTATGAAAAACTTTATGTAAATATATTCAACAAATTAGATAAAATAGAAAAATTGCATTCCAAAGCACTCTCAAGAAGAAATATAACACCTGAAAAGCTTTATATTATTAAAGTAATTTAACAGCCTATAAGAGAGAATTTTCTATGGGTTTCTCCATATCTGCATATCTTTTGAGCAGAGGCACTAACTGTCCTTTGTTTCAGACTAAGTTTAAGAATGTTTGTAGAGCAGTCTTGGAAGATAGAGGCAATGTTAGCCTTGGGAAGGTAAAAAATGTTTCCTTACAGCCTTGGATGACAGAGATAGTATCTGCCTCTAGAGGAAAAGACAGGCTCACCTACTGTCCAGGATAGCAACAAAGTGTCTACAGACCATTAAAAAAAATATGTGGGTTCCATTAACTAAAGGTGTCTCTCAACGCAGCTCATTGCATATACAGGCATCTCTCTGGGTGCAACAGGATGATATATGAACTTAAGTGAAAAGGGAAGTGACACAAATATGGTAATATTCATGATGCTTCTTGTGCTGTGAGTAGTAAAGTTGTCTTGTGTCCTCTTTCTGTGTCCATGAAACCATGTCAGGCTAAATTGTTGGCTTGCAAATTGTCTAAAATCTCAGCCCCTTCCTTGTTTTTGACAAAACCTTTACACACATAAAACTCGAGGCCCAGATGGCCTTATCTGTAGATGTTTGCATATCTAGCAAACAGGTATGTAAGAAATAACATCAATTCTACGCAAATAATTCCAGAAATTTCAAAAAAGAGTATTTCTCTACTAATTTTGTAAAGTCAGTATTTAAGGTATCAGTATTACCTTGATAGCAAAACCATACAAAGATATTACAAAAATAAAATCATAGACCAAAATTCTTAATGCATATACATGAAAAAATTCTGAACAGAATTTTAGAAAATTTCTCTTATATGAGAGAAAATGTATGCTTATCTTCAATAGTCACAGAAAAGACACTTGAAAATTTCCAATATCCCATTCTAATAAAAACTCTTCAGGCTAAAAATGCAAGGAACTTCCTAAATATAATAAAGGGCATCTAAAAATACCTGTAAGTTAATGTCATACCTACTGGTAAAAGCATCAAAGCTCAGATTTCTTAGATATGACACCAAAAATATGACCTATAGAATTCCAAATTGATAAATTGAAATTATTAAAATCATAAGTTCTACTTTATGAAAGTCATTTACAGATAATAAAAATACAACACAGGAAGAAAAATATTTGCAAGTGACATATCTAAAACATAACTTCTATCCAGAATATAAAGCATTCTCGAACCAGGTGTTGTGGCCCACACCTGTAATCCCAGTACTTGGGGAGGCTGAGGTGAATGAACTGCTTGAGCTCAGGAGTTCATGACCAACCTGGGCAACATGGTGAAATCCTGTCTCTACAAAAAATAATAATAATTGGTCAAGCGTGGTGGACTTGTTGTATCTGATCATGAGACTGAGGTGGGAGCCTCCTTTGAGCCCAGAATTCTGGGTGGCAGTGAGCTGAGATGGTGCCACTACTGTCTACCCTGAGTGACAGAGTAAGACCTTGTCTTAAAAAAAAAAAAAGATAAAAAAATCAGGGTATTTTAGCAAACACCATACCAAATTGGGAATATAAGTGGCAAATGAGCATATGAAATTTTACTCAATATCATATATCATTAGGAAAAGAAAAATTAACATTTTTCTCATTTGTGAGATGCTATTACACACCCATGAGAATGGTTAAAAGTAAAATGAGCAACCTTATCAACAATTGGCAAGGACCCCTCCCATTGCTGGTGGGAATGTGAAACAGTACAACTGCTTTGGAGAATAACATGGAAATATTTTGAAAGTGAACAAACGGAAGTTTCAGAGTGAATTAGTTTAATATAAGTAACATTTAAATATTTGGTTTTAATCTCCTTATTTTATAAAGTGTATGTGTCTGCAGAATAGGTGAATAATAGGACTTATTATTCAAGAATATGAGAATCAAGTGAGATAATTTACCTGAGTATAGTTTATAAATATAAATCTGCAAACCTAGAGATGAAGTATTACTGTTACTTTTTTCTTTGTGAAAACCACAGTATTTCTTCAATAATGTGGTTGTATTTTATTTTTATTTGACTTTTGTCCTTCTTATAGTAGCTGTAGAGCCCAAAATTGGCCCAGTTCTACTAGGGTATAGCACCAAATGTATATGAAAAAGATGTAAGGAGAATTGTATTGTTTGTTACAAGGTTATAAAGAATTTTCAGTAGCATCTAGTTAATGAAATTCCTCATCTGAGGTTAAATAGGTATATCAATGCCACTGCAGAAAAAAATAAATACAAAGATTGGACCACTATGAAGAATGAAAATAGGCAGCTTATGGGTAATGTGTCACCTGTGGAAGAGTCCAGGATGATCATAGAGAAATAAAAATCACAAATCTCTAAGAAAATTTTATCTCTTATGATGATGGTTCAGTGGTTAACAAAGCCCTTTTTCCTTTTCTAAAATGAGATGTAAGAAAATTTGTATCTTTCTTAGTATGAAAATGCATGAAGAAGGAAGAACTCAAATTGCTAAACCAGTTATTACATGGATAAAGCAGAACTGCCCTTTTCTAGTAATTATTTCATTAAGTGAGCATTTATTGAGCACCTACTCTATATGTTAAACATGGTACTAGTTGTTTTAAGACTATTTGTTAAAATTCTGTGTGACTGGATTTTGCGAATCCAGATTAACTTTTATGTTTTATGCATGTATTCTTACAACTCCAGAAATGTGTGGCAGATTTTAATTTACATAGAGTCTTAGTATCGCTCTATGTCACTATGTGACATGTGATTATATGCACTGAATGTACAGTGCACACATTGCATGGAATTTTGGAGTCTTGAAAGGAGAGTCATAGCTTCCTCAAGGACCTACGTTAGTACAAAATATCTCGCTGAAGGGAGATCTGCAGTTAAGCACACAGTTGCAGGGTACTTTTGAGGTATTCATTGGAGAGAGATCTCACAGGGAAGAAAACAAATATCGTCCAAATGCCTGCTGTTTTATACTATGCTTCTAAGAAAAAGCTGTGTGATACCATCTCTATCACTGCTATGTTTTGGAAAAAAAAATTCAAATAATTAACTATCCTAGCTCCAGTGAAAGGTCATCAAAAGGCCAAAGGATGAAAAGCTCAGGATAAGAACCTGGAGCAGTTTACTTTGAAGGCCCCAAGCACATAACATAGATGATCTAATGAATCCCTGCAATGGTTCCATAAAATAGATATGGGATAAGTATTGTCATTCTTTCAGTGCTTTGCAGGGGAAATACAAAAATCATCAAATAGAATTTTCAAGCCCCTTACTCAAAGAGCTCAGTGTTGAATTTTTCTTCTGAGCTTTGGGCTGCTCCCCCAGATGTCAGAAAGTATGAACCTTAATATCTCAAGGGCATGTTTGATGTGATTCACATAGGGCAAAACAGATTGCAGAAATTTATAACTTTTTTTGAAGAGAAAATAGAAGCTATATTCAACAAGAGATGGAGAAAAGTGAATGCTATTGAGCAATAATCACCAGCAAGCTGAGAGAACTGCAAAGGCTAGAACTCCAACTGGTGAACAGAAAAATTTTGATCAGACACAAGGTAAAAATAATTTTTAAGAGCTGAGGAAAGCTGTGACAGAAGCAGGTACGATCCTGAAATGTAAAAGATATAGGAACTCCTCTAAGAAAAAAATATGCCTACCCTTCATTAGTTGAACAGATGGTTCCTTGATTTTTTAATTCTAAAATAATTACCATATGAAGAAAGAAAAATGTGTCAATTTTTATAGGAAGATAAGGAAGTAAAATGAGCACAAAGATTACAACTTCTCATGAACTGTATTATTGAAATGGAGTTTCTGGACTGTCTTCAACATGAACTCTACCTAGGAATATTACAGTGTCTTCCTCTCAATATTTAGGTATGTGTCTTAAACACACTGCACACCTCATACAGAGACACTCAAATACACATATACATGCATGTACACACAGAGATTCCTATGATACAAAAATATATAAAGCAACTTCTATGTGCCGGTCATTGTCTTTGGAACTGTATATGTATTTATGTGATTCCCATACTAACACAGAAATACTTAACCATTTTGGTCTGGTTTCATCAGACCATTTAACTAGGCTGAATTAACTACAGTTTACTGGATGTTATTTAAATAAATAACATAATAATTACTTTCAGCACTGTATATCCAGTTATTTTAGGTTTTTACACTTGATCTTAGCCAAAAGGCCGAGAAGCGATATTTTAGGTTTTTAAACATCCATGTGTTGTGTTAATAATTTTCATCTTCTTCTTGTCTTTTTTTATCTTTCTCTTGTCATAGTCATTTATCCTCTTAGTTTAAATACAAGAATCCATAGTTATTTCTGTTCCAGTTATTTATGTATGAGTGGGGGCCATTTGTTCTCTTGGGCCTAATAATACTAATCCTAATTGTAGAAGAGCACAGGAAAAGTGTGACTAAAGTTTATTGGTTGGCAAGAGATTTGTGCTTTACTCTTTCCTAAGAACCCTTTGTGATGGGTTGCTTGAGATTCTTCTTTTTAAAAATTGTGGTAATTCTGTGTATTTCACAGCTAAATAAATCATTGTTAGATTTTTAAAAACAAAATATACTTAAATAGATAGGTAGATAGAGCTAGATCAGTGCCTGTCATATAGTTAATCCTCAGAATATGTAATTACTCTTCCTTCACTTGTCCCTTATTTATGTTTTAATTAGACTTAGGTGATTTTCAAGTGGTCAGTGACATTCTCAGATTAGTCAATAGTTTCTTTGCTGTCTGTCTTTCTGGAAGTTTCCCAAATCAAGCTCTATTAAACACTTTATTACAGAAAAGGATTCCTTATGTTGTCTTAGTTATATCTACACTGAATAATAAGTTGACAGCAAACTGAACATGTCAGTTCTGTTACATAAAATTATCAAGTTATAACAATTTTCTAAAATAAACATATAAATCATAGCTGTCACAAAAACCAGAGGTCAGAAAGCTTTTTCTAAAAATATCCAGATAGTATATGTTTTAGACTATATTGCTGCCGTCATATGGCTCTTGCATTGTGGCATGAGAGCGACCATAGGCAAGACACTTTTTAAAAAAAAATGAGTTTGGCTCTGTTCCAATTAAATTTATCTACAAAATCAAATAGTGGGCTGGATTTGGCCCACAGACCGCAATTTGCCATCTCCTCATCAAAAGCAATGTTTTAAGTGGATAGTGACATGAAAACTCGCTGATGTGTCCCAGAAGAACTTACTAAAGTCCAGTAGAACAGAAGTTATCAATTGATTATAAACTTTTTGTGGATAGGAATGGCCTGTTTTTTTCTTTCCATATTTTTTTATATGGAGTAGATGTTCAGTAATTTTATTTTCATTCATTTAGTTATATGAGAATATTTGGCACCTAAAATATAAGTAAATGAATTCGTACTTTGATTATATGAAAAATACAGCAATACTTTTTATGGATGAACATTGAAAATACAGTAATTCTTCTAGTTTTTCTCTTGACATTCAAAAGAGAATACACTTAATAAAAACAATTCTGATCTTCTTAAATAGGCACTGAATATAGATTATAGAACATATCAGAAGAGACAAATAATATGTTTATTTTGTCAATAGATAAAAACTTGATATATAATGCTAATTTTATTTCTGAGAGAATGGTAACAGTTCTAGAGGTACTATGTGATAGAGTAAGTGAAACAATGAGTTTGAGAAAATTGTGTGAAACAGAAAAAGTACAACTAGAAGTGGAAGTTGAAGTCACATAAATTGAAGTTAAAAACAATTTGAATAAAAAATGATTACAGTCTCACAGAAAATAAAGATTGCATACTACTAAAGCAAATATTTAAACTCATTGTTCGACATATAAGATATTTAAGTAGGGAAACACTTTTCCTGTTTTACTTGGTTGTCTTATTTTCAATTAGAGAAGAAAATATTATTTCACTAACATGAAAAAAATGCACCTAAAAATTCAGATAAAATTCCATAGTGCATTTTCATTCAAACAATGAGAGTGGTTTGAATATGCTAGAGAGTGGGGACTTTGACCAAAAACTTGTAATATAATGAAGTTAAGATCAGATGGGAAGCAATCCTTTATTTAAATTGTAACAAAAGAATAAAAGAAGATATAAAGACAAAAAGTAAGTTATTGTTTAAGTTTTGTTTTGCACTGGCAAGAACCTCCTGTACAATGTTAAACAGAAATACCAAGAAGAGCGATTTTTGCCTTGTTCCTATCTTACAGGAAAAGTATTCAAAATTTCACTTTGAATTCTTGGCATAAGGCCAAATTGATCATGATTTATGAACATTTATATATATTTTTGGATTCAGTTTATTAAAATTTTGTAAGAGTTTTTTCATATGTGTTTATGACATATCTTTTTTTGGTGGGTACTATTCCTTTTTTGATAGGGTCTGTCCCTGTGCCCTAGGTGAGAGTGCAATGACTCAGTCATATTTCACTATGGCTTCTAACTCCTGGACCCAAGCAATCCTCCTCCCTGAGTATCCTGAGTAGCTAGGACTGTAGGTGTGTACTACCACACATGGCTAATTTTTTTATTATTATTATCTTTTGTAAAGAGGGAGGTCTTGCTATTTTTCCCAGTTTGGTCTAGACTCCTGGCCTCAAGCAATTCTCCCACCTCAGCCTTCCAAGTAGCTCTGTGCTCTTCTTTATTCCTAATGTCTGTGGTGTTGATATTATGGTAATTCTGGCCTCTTAAAATTAGTTATATGTTTTCCCCTCTTCCAGAGACTTTGCAAGTTGGTATCTTTTCCTAGAAAACCATCTGGACACGGAGTTTTCTTTGTTGAAGTGTTTTAACTAAAATTTATTTACTAGAGACAAAACTATTTAAGCTTGCTGCATACATTTGTGTCATTTTATTCCTTGCTGAGAATCTTGATTTTTAGGGGTTATGAAAACATACCCAGCTAAACATACTTACCTTTCCATACCCCTTTGTAGGTAGGAGTAATGATATAACACATTTCTGGTCAATGGGATACAAGAAGAGGTAGGCTGGGATTTTAGAATTTTTTCTTTCTAAAATTAACTGTACCTCTCCACCATTTCCATTTCCATTTCCAAGGACATAAGCTAACTTGCAGGAAAGGTGGAGCAGACAGACAATGAGTCCTCTATGATATACTCCATCAGCTGTAATACCTGTGAAATAAGTCTAGACTTATATGAGTTAAACAAGCTGGTAGTTTTATGCCATTGTAGGTGAATATGAAACATGAATATATGAAAAAAGAAAATAAATGATGTTTGGAATAAAGACACTTCTACATTTGGAAATAATACATTTCTTGTTATTAATAATAAAGTTTATTAAGATTAAGTATTAAACTTAACATCTGCTATGTCATATTTACTAAGAAATAACTAGAATTTGTACAAGTCAGCTAAATCCAAACCGTTGATAAAGAAGTAGATACAATATAAGTTTATATGGCAATATCTATGTGGCTAGAGGACATAGCATGAAGACTGCTAGGTTTCTTTCTTTCTTTTCTACTTTAACAGCTTTGCCCTATATGTTACCTTGAAAAAGAAGTTAAAATGTCCTTTTCTTGAATAATGCTTTAGAATATTAATGATGCGTTTGTAGTAGGTTGAAACATCTTGTATTTACAACAAAACCATCTTCAAATAATTTCAAGTTTCTTATAAAATGGATTGATAGCCAAAATATCATTTGAAGCTATCTATGATATAGTCACCTGGTAAGAAACAGGATGAGACATTCTTCGTTTAATCAGAGATAGTGTAAAAGTAATATACATAGAAAAATAATGCAAAATCAAGAATTGTTATCATACTTTTAAACTTTTTTTTTTTAATTTTTCACTTCAGGTGACACATGATGTGGTTAGGTAGAGGACAGAAAAAATACGAGCAATGCCACAGAGTTCCCTAAAATGACATTTTTATTCCCTCATATATATTCCGACAGATCTGATGATTAATGCTTACATAAAGAGAAAAGAATAAGAGAACAAACATTTTTTTAAAATACTATATATAAGATATGATGATCTCAGTTTAGAGCTCAGAGGTACCGACAGGGAAGTTTATTACCTGCATTTCATAGGTGAGAAAATTGAAGCATTGAAAACCATATAATTTATCAAAAAACTTTAAGGAGAAATAAAATAACTATTAACAAAATATTAGTGAATAATTTCAATATTCATTATATCAAATGTCTTAAGAATATATATTTGTGAATTTGTACAAATGTATACATTTATATATTGGTGAAGCTGTATGAAATAGTACATTCTCCAAAAAATAGTAGCTGTAAAAGAAAATGGATATTTAATATTTATAATAAATTTTAAAATAAAAATTATCCACTTATTTTTCTAAACACTGAGTTATTGTCACAAAAACTGTTTTTCTGTTGAAAAAAAACCAGATGATGAAAAGTAATGTATACCAATAATAGCAGAAAATAGAATCATTTTCGGTCTACATTATTATTTTCCAAAGCCACAATGTTATTATGTATTTAAAATAAAACATGTTAAATTTATTGTAAGGAAGAATAAAAACAGGGAACCATAGTAATTCTGTCAGTTTGACAGACAGCATCTAATTGGTTAAAAGCAGTCATAGATTAAATAAATATTGGATTTTGAATGGATGTGTCAAGTCAGACTTACTTTGTGATTTGTGAATGATAAGGTAATTTTGTGGTACTGGTAACTTATGCATATGGATATTATAATTATTATACATTATGTTAAGCTTGTAGAACTAATCTCCCCAGCCATATGAACTTTCACAACAACACTGTGTTTACTTACAGCCAACACAGAAAATTACTGCTCAAATCCTTCTTTAAGAAGTGACTTTCTAGACAAATGATACGTGGCTAGGTGACAGCTTCTAACTCTTACTTCCTAATAGTTTACCTCTGGTTGTGAGCTTAGGTTATACTCTTCTAGAAATGGCCCTCGTCAGTGACTAAACAGGACTGAGATACAAGCACTTGGCCATTTAAATGTAGGATGGCACTCCTTTTATGGGCAAATTTTTGCTGTAAAACCCTACTCTGATCTAGTAAAGACCTTGTTAGATCTACTTAGTGGTCCTACCCACTTCACCTGATCAAATTTGTTTTCTCCCTTCTCTTTTCTTAGTTTTTACACTCTAGAAATATTTTGTACTCCTAACTCATTCAGCATCTCCTTTCCACAGGACAAACTAACACAGAAGTTTCAAGAGTCATCTGAGAAAGCAGGGGGCAGGATGGAGTTTAGGACTTGATGACTTGTGTGGCTGGTGATGAGGTTCCCATGCTGATTGGGCAATGGTATTCCCTGGAACAAGGTGGCAACCCAATTGCTAAAACTTTCCTCAGTGCTGAATTGACATAATATTCCGATAAAAAGAAACACCCTAGTTTGCACAATGATCCAAGACACTGGGAAAATCTAGAGATGCAGAAATGGGAGGAGGAGGAGATGAGAAAGGCACGTGTATGAAAAATTAAATAGAATAAGCTGCTTGTTGTTTAGTTGTGTTGGTGTCACACAGGGAGACAATAATAAGCTAAAGGCTTATCAGACAAGTATAAATGTGAAGGTCAAAGGCTCTCTTTGATACTGTACAATAAGAGAAGCAGCTGAACACCAAACTCAAGATTTAGTAAGCAGACTGGCTAAATTTCAAAGACAAGGCAATGGTTATCTAAGACAAGTCTGTAATGGCAAAATTTGGCCCTGGGCAGTGGTGACTTGCCTGCCTATCAGTCAGGGATCTGGAAAGAAAAGGTTATAAGATGGGTATTAAGGAGTTCTGTGTGGAGGCATGCAGGTGAACATATTGAAGTAGAAAAAAATAGCACAAAGATTTTAGAATTTAGGTTCACGTCCGCAGAAAAGCATCCACCATAGAGGAAGCAACAAATAATCAAACGTATAAAATTAAAGTAGCCAGTCTTTGTTATCAGTCATAATATTGGCATAATGTACCCATGAAAGGAATAGCCACAGTAGTCAGTGATTAATTCTAGCAGGGATAGATAGCTGTTCATGACTAGGTTTGCCTTTTCTGTTTAGTGGAATTTCAAGCAGAACTATTATGAGTGCTTATAGAATTACACTTATCATAGCATTCAACCAGAAGACCCACTTTATAGCAAAAGAGGTATAGGAGTGGAATCAATGTCTATCATATGCTGTAGCACTCTAAGGCAGCTGGCCTTATAGTATGCAAAACGGCCTTCTAAATGTGCAGCTGGAGTGCCAGCTCAGAGAAAGCACTCAGAATTTTTGAAGTACCCTGTTTCAGCTCACAAAGTATTTATGAAACCAGATATTCCTATGGTATCATATTCGCAAGAGGCAGTATATGTGAGTCCAGGAAGCAGATAATCTGTTTATGCCTTACAAGCACTCTGAATTATCTACTTGAGAATTTTATTGTTTCTTCCCACAGCAAATCTGGACTATGTAGGGTTGTAAGTTCTGGACCTAGAAAGAGGCACACACTTACCAGGCAACACAGAAAAATTCCCGTTGAACAACAACTTGTTTGTTATAGTTGTTGCCAGGACTTCATGGATTCATTTTGTCCAGGAACTAGCAGATACTGGCAAAGTTAATTGATCATGACCATCAATGGTGCCTTTCATTTTGTGGACTGAGTGGAGTATGTTTTGATCCCAGATCAGCTACTTGGGTACTTGCTGACAATCCCATGCTCCATCTTAAATGTCGGTAAACACATACCATAACTTGAGACTGAGAAGGTATGATTAAATAGGGTTCAGATGCTTCTAAAATAGAGATTTCTGTTATACATGTAGTTAAGCCACAAGCCTTGGTGTTAGCTGAAGAGGAGATTCAGAATAGATTGTGAAGAAAAAGGAGTATGAATACCAGTGATGGGCCTGAGACCAACTTTAGTGACAGGGAATTTAGTTTTTGTCACTGCTTTCCCCTTTCAGTTTCCCGGTAGGCAGAAAGGCCCATAGAAAACGGGAAACAGCTTATCCTTGAATCTCTGCAGAGTTGTAGATCTATCTTCATGGTACAAAAATGGACTGAGATGGTAATGAGAAGGTGCCTCATGGACCTTAAACTTTGAGGGTGATAATGACAAAGTCCTATTTGTTACACTCTGAAATTTATCTTCATGTTTGCATCAAGGCACACTTACCTCAGACTGCTGCCAGCCAATGACTGATTATTGTAAAGAAACGAATGCAGCCCATTCCTGAAAGAGATGTGAACCCTCAGGTGGCTGACATTGGCTTGAGGATGCCCCTGCACTCCTCCCAACCTTTGCTTAGACTGCATGGCAGTGAAAGACATTTCTACCTAATGTTCTCCTCTTCTTCCCTCAGGATTATATTTGCATACTTTTATGTTCTCTGTCTTCCAAAATTCCACTTCCATTTTCTTTCACACAGGTGTTTCTTGTAACAAAAATCCCTGAATGTTTAGTTTTATCCTTTTGATGCTATTTGGAGTATCAAGACTAACATATTCTGTAAGACCAGAAGACTCATCAGAGTATTATTTTACATAGAAATACCCGGAGGACAAAACAGTCAACAAGTCATCAGGAATTTGGTGATGAGAGTCATAAATGCATAAACTATGAAGTTCAGTGGTAGCTCTCTCCTGAGGGCTAGGGTTGATGTAAGGGGAAGTGAATATATAAGGTGGTTGATTGATGTCATTGAAATGATGAGACTGTTATTGGCATTGTTTATTGCCAGAAGCCGGAAGATTGCGATTAGGAAAATGAAGTGAATTTAATCTTCAGAGACTCAGATGAAATAGTTATAGCCACAATAAAAATTCAGAATCGTTTGTCCAAATTGTCAGACATGAGTCAGTTTTCAGACGCTGAATCTGTGGGTTGATAGAAAAAGTAACTGAGTCTCAAAGAGTGAAGGCTCTTGAACATCATAGAGTATATGCAAATAATGATTCCTCCATCCCTACCCCCAAAAAGCCTATAGACCAAACATGGGAGACGTCTTATTCAAAAATTATCAAGAATTTCAAGACAATGACAACAAAGCATTAAACCAAGTGCAGGACCCTCCTGAGCATAGGTTCTGTATGTCAGCCTAGGTCACCTGTCCATGAAATCGGTGCTGCCTGCAATTTGTAACTTGGGTGATCTACATTGTGAAATAGTAGTGATGAGACTTTTTGAAGACTGTTGGAGAAAGGGTCTGAGTTACTGTTGATGTAAAAACTCTGAAATTTTGTCATGGTCCAACTGTGTGACAGCAAATTGGGTTTGGGTAGTAAGTGGAACCTTGGCCTCAAGTCCAGTGTACAGTGGGTCCATTGGATTCTTGGTTCCACCCAGTGGTCATTTCCCAGTCTCTGAATGCATGAGGGAGACTGATAGACTTGGCAGTTGAAATAACCCCATATTGGAGTTAGAGCTATCTCAGTGGGAAAGCCAAGAGGAAGAAAACTCTTGCCCCCTGGCCAACATAGTAAATTAAATACAATATTTTATTGGTAGTGAAGACTAATGCTACACTTAAACATCTAAAGAATACAGGAATAGTAATTGCTGTCATACCGCTAGTTAATTTTCCAGTCTGGCCCTTGCAGACACCAGATGGATACCTGAGAACAGTAGCCAACCAGTTACAGGCCCACTAAAATCAGAACCCCAATGCTAGCTGAGGTTGTGGTATTGTTAGAGCAGCTACATGTGGTCTCAGGTGCATGATATGTAGTTGTTTGGCAAATGCATTCATTTCTGTCTCAATTCAGAAACAATCAGAAATAGTTTCATTAAGACAAAATAGATGCAACCTCACTTCTAGATACTCATCAAAAAAAAAAGTGAAGTCAGGGTCTCAAAGATATTAGCATTCCTATGTTCGTTGCAGTACTACTCGCAATAGTCAAGATGTACAAACAAGCTAAATGTCAATAGATAAAGGAATAAAGAAAATGTATATATACACAGTGGAATACTACGCAGCTTTATAAAAGGAAGTGCTGCAGTATGTAACAATATGGATGAACATTGCGGACATTATGCTAGGGGAAATAAGACATTACAGAAAGACAAATACTGCATTATTGCACTTATATGATGCATTTAAAATACTGAAATTCATAAAATCAAATAGTGAATGGTGGTTACCAGGAACTGTGGGCAGAAGGAAATATAGAGTTGCAAATATCAATGGGCATAAAGTTTCAGTTATGCAAGATGAATAAGCTCTAGAGATTTGCGGTACAACATTGTGACTACAGTCAACAATCATGTATTATACACCAAGAAATTTGTATGATAGTAGATCTCATGTTAAGTGTTCTTACCACGATTTTTCTAAAAAGACAAAATTGTACACAGCTTTATCCCAGGGCTATCTTAACTTTCCTGCTCTGCCACAGTGTACTCCCAAGAGAACTAGATAGCCTGGACTTCCCTCAGAACACCACATTAATCTGTTCTATCAGTAGTATCACGTGGGTCAAGCAGGATAAGCAACACATAGCTAATGTACTAGAAATCTGGGCAAGCTACATATATGCTAGAAGGTAGGAGATAAACTATAAAGACTCAGAGACCTGCCACTTAAGTCTTTTCATGCTTCCAGTGGCAAGTCTCAGGAAAAGCTTTCTTAATCAGAAATACATGTAAGAATCAAGATATTTCAATGCCTGTTAAGCATACTTCCATAGATACTAGATGCTCAACAATAAATTTTAGCTGGGCAAATGTAAGATGACCATGAAAAAGGAAAAAAAAAAAAAGCAGAAATAAGCCATTTATCAGAGCAAAGTAGTACAACTAGAATGAAAGTGAAATTTATCCTCTGTAAAGAAGAGGCCTAAAGAGGTTTTGCCCACAATGAAGTATATGGGAAGAGGGAGCTACACATACTAAAAAACACATTCTCTCATAGTGATGGAATTTAAGGGATTGGTTTTTCTGAGAGTCATATATTCTGTAGCTTAGCGTTTTCATGCATATATTCATTTATTCATTACTATCACTAGCTGCATTGCAAGAATATTTGAGATAAGAGGGTCTAGTGAGAATTGTGAATTTGCTTTTTTTTTTTTAATACCACAACCTTTGCATGACTTTATGTTATCTCAGACACTGTCTTACCCTGCTGCATAGGCAAGACTGCAGTAGCATGATCATAACACACTGCAGCCTTACCTCCCAGGTGCAAACTACCCTCTTGCCTCAGCCTTCTTACTGGCTGGGACTGCAAATGTGCCATGCCACACCTTGCTAATTATTTATTTATTTATTTATTTATTGGAGGAGGATCTCACTATGTTGCCCGGGCGTGTCTCAAACTCCTTGCCTCAAGCAATCCTCCTGCCTTGACCTCTCAAAGTGCTGGCATTACAAGTGTGGGCCATCATACCCAGCCATGCACGACTTTAAATATAGAAAAGAATCCAGGTATCTTCAGAACACTCACAATTAATTTTACAGTGAAAGGCACTAAGGAGAAAGAAAAAATAAAATTTACCTTAATGAATCTATCTGTTAGTCATCTTTCATTAAAATTTTCAGGAGAACATAGAGCTGTTCCTATTTTTTGAAACACAAAAGATTGATCAATTTTTCTTTTTGTTCATGTAAGCAAAAATATTTTTCTTGATTTTAGTATTAATTTAGAATTTTTTATTTTACTGCACACGTTTTTAAATCCGTCTTAACCTGGTTCATTTTTAAGATTCATAAAACCATGCATCCTTCATGTAATCTCTGTGATTTAACTTTATATATTACACATCCTAAGTTTGTATTAAAAGCTGTTTCAGGTTGTTTTTCTAGACATCACCATAATCCCCAATTTTCCAGGTAAATTCATAAGTGTAAATATTTTACCACATGTTAACATTATTGATAATCTTAATAGTTTTTTATTTTGTTTTATAATATTGACAATTGTGTAATTGCTTATTTTTGGCTAAACACTTAGGCCGATTTTGTTCTGTATTTGGCTTTGTTTTCAGTATTTCCTTTTCTTTTAGTAAAGCTAATAATTCTAGATATTTTTGACAGTTTTTTTTCCTAACACTGTACTTATACTCTCAAACAATTCTTGACATACTGCTTCTTAGATTGGAGATATGCTAAAAGTACCAACCTAAAATTCAGTAAAAATGTAAACCTAAAATTTTTGTTAAATTTTTGAATCTTGATATAATCAACATTCTCAAACTACATATAAAATTTTGATGCATTTTTTTATTTTTTAAAATTTTTTTCTGGAACTGGTCATGTTTTTTATATATATATATATGTAATTTATTGCATTTTAGTTTCTGGGGTACATGTGAAGAACATGCAGGATTGTTGCATAGGTACATACATGGCAATGTGGTTTGCTGCCTCCATCCCCATCATCTGTATCTGGCATTTCTCCCCATGTTATCCCTCCCCAACTCCCTACCCCGCACTGTCTCTCCACTATTCCTCCCCCACAGACCTCAGTGCGTGATGCTCCCCTCCCTGTATTCATGTGTTCTCATTGTTCAACACCCACATGAGTGAGAACATGCGGTGTTTGATTTTCTGTTCTTATGTCAGTTTGCTGAGAATGATGGTTTCCAGGTTCATCCATGTCCCTACAAAGGACATGACCTCATTGTTTTTTATGGATGCCTTTTTATTACATAGTTGAATATGTTTATAAGTAATGAAAGTATCAAGTATCCTTCTTACCATAGGAGGTTTGCTATTAAGTTCCAAATAAAAAGTAGTAGAAATATACAAATAATTTTCCTTAAAAAAATCGATATATCCTGTGATGGTTAATATTATCAATTTGATTGGATGAAAGGATGAACAGTATTGTGTCTGGGTATAACTGGGTGTTTCGTGAAGAGATTAACATTTGAGTCAGTCAACTGGGAGAGGAAGACCCACCCTCAGGAACACCCATCCACAGTGTGGGTGGGCACCATCCAGTAGGCTGCCAGCGCAGCAACAAAAAGCAGGCAGAAGATGGAAGAAGCTGACTTGCTGAGTCTTCCAGCCTTCATCTTTCTCCCATGCTGGTTGCTTTCTACTCTCAAACATCAGACTTCAAGTTCTTCCACTTTTGGACTCTTGGACTTAAAACTAGTGGTTTGCCTGGGGCTCTTGGGCCTTCAGCCACAAACTGAAGGCAGCCTGTTGGCTTCCCTACTTTTGAGGTATTGGGAGTCAGACTGGCTTCCTTGCTTCTCAGCTTGAGATGGCCTACTTCACTTTGTGATCCTCTGAGTCAGTACTCCTTAATAAACTCCCCTCCATATATGCATACATCCTGTTAGTTTTTTTTCCCTCTAGAGAACCCTAATACATATTCTGATCTGAAATCACCTATTTGAAATCAGAAAAGGAAAAGACACCTTTTTTTTCAGATGTGAAAGAAGAGAATAATAGTTCAAACCTTTTCATTCAGACATAATAAACCAAATTTATTTTAATCAAGTATAAAATAAATAAAATACAATAAATTAATGGAATAAATCTGACAGATCATCAAAACTTATTTCAGACTTAAATATAAACATGTCAGCAAAGCTCAATGGATGAGAACTGTATCACAAAGGAATAAATGAAGACATGGCTTCAAAAACATTACCTATTTAAGTATCTCTGTCTGTCTCTATCTGTATATATATATATCTGGCTCTCATTTTCCCATTCCTGCTGTCTCTGTATCTGTGTGTGCCCATTTGTGTGTGCGGGGGAGAGGGGTGTGGGGGGCTGTCTTTCTCTTTCTCTTCCTGCAATTTTCTTACAACTGACTTCTTTTCTGCATAGGTAGATTTGTTCTCTCCTATTAGACTCTGGAAACTTGAAGGAGCAAGATCCTAAAGAGAAAAGATAAACTGAAGCTGACACAGCCTTATTTTTATTGTCTCAGGATTTTTGCCAAATCCATTTCTATATTGGGTTAGAGGATGAATTCTAAGCAGAAAGGCTCTAAGTAATAGTATAGTTGTTAGATGTCTCTCCAGACTAAGGAAACAAAGCTTCTAATTCAGAAACTGCCGGGGAGGGCAATCCCATTGAACACATCTGGCCCTCAGTTGAAAATTCTAGGCCCTAGAGGGAGGGCAAATGATAAGAGAGAGATTGAACAAAATTAGACTCCTGCCTCAACTCCCATTGGTCCATGACTAGATCATGGCGAGCACTCCCAACACCATTTACCTAGGCGAAAAAACTAACCCTTTCTGGAGGAAGAAAATGTTATTGTAATATTTTATAATTCTTAATATGTAATTTCTTGTGTTTAAAGAGAAATTTTTAGGCATTCCAGGAAACAGGAGCATATGATAGAGAATCAAGAGGAAAAACAAATAACTAGAAAGCTCACAGGTTTTCCAGATATTATAGTTAGTGGTAAAATACTTTAAATATTATTAATGTTTATGAGTAGATATTTTAGAACTTAAAAAATACGTTTATGAAGTTAAGGAATTAGTAAATGTTTTTGATAGCAGATAGCAGATTAAATATACCCAAACGCTGTATTTGTGAACTGGAATGTCAGTCAATAGAGAATGTCTAAATGAATCCGAAAAAGTAAAAGAATTTTAAAAAATTGAACAAAAATATTTTATTGTATTTGTAATCCTAGTCCTAGGAGAAAAACAAATTACACAGGCATAAGATTTTGAAGAGATAATAGCCACACATTTTTCAAAAGTGATGGAAAGAAATGAAAACGACAGCATCAAAATCTCTGAGAAATTGAAACAAAATAACCATAAATAAAACTACTTTTGACAAATTGTAACACAATTGTTTATGCAAAGACCAGAAAATAGTTTTAAAGCAGAAAGAGAAAATAACGGTAACAGTAACTATCACAACTTTCTTAAAATCAACATAATTCAGCAGCTGACCTTTTGAAAAGTATGATACATTTCTGAAGCAATTCTCTTAATATACATAGAAAGTTCTGTATTTATATTTATTCAGGTCTATCAAATTTACATTTGTAAAAGTTAAGCTATTTCAACATTTAATTATTCTTCTCTTTCCGTGACATTTATTCATTCATTCCCTTATTTTACTATGGTGGTGCAAACATAATTGAGGTTTTTGCCATTAATTTTAATATGTGTGTGTGTGTGTGTGTGTGTGTGTGTGTGTGTGTATACCAATATATATTGACCAATTGTAATCTACATGTATCATGCTAGAAATAGGAAATACAATGATGTGAAAAGTTTTCCTTTATTCATTACTGCTTCCATTTTTTGGTCTTTTTCTTGTTTTTAATTTTTGATAATAATATGGATTCCCTTATAATTTTCTTAAGGAAAGGTAATCAGATGAACTATATACTAAGGTTATGGCAATATATGTAAGAAATTAGCATGTTTGTAAAAGTAATAGTTAAATTGTCATTGAAATTTTGGGACTCTGCTTCTATCATAGTTTGCCATTTACTATACTAATAAAACTATAGGTTTTGATTGGCAGGTCATTTAAGGACAGCATCCCAGATTCATGTTGTAAGCACCCATAGCAATTAAATTCTTTACAACATTTTCAGGAATCATAAATAGTCAATCTGTGTAAATATTTATTTAAGGTCTATTTTCCCACTATTAGAAATTATGCTTGGTAAAAGTATAGAATAAGTAGTAGGCTATCTATTAAAGATAAATCAAAGAACAGAATGAAAGGAAGGAGAAAGAAAGAGAAGCAGGGAGGAAGGGAGGGATAAAAAGAAATCCATGGAGGTGTTACTCACTTACTATTAACTCTTCCAAAAATTTTATGAAGCAGTTTCCAATGTTTCAAAAACACTTCCAAGGAGCTACTAAACTTGGTGGAGAATATTTTATGTCGTTTGTAATAAGGAGTCTGACTCCATTTTGGAAAGTTGACAATTGACAGATTGTAAGCCTCATCCTTCCCCCTGTTCCTTGTGCACCACATCTAAAAACCTGATAGAAAAGCCCGGGTGTTCTGTCACTTTTCACCAGGGAGACTCCGAACCATGCAAACTTCTGCCTGTGTGCAGCAAACTTCACTAAAATGCAGTAAAAGCCTTCAGCCAGTCTCCTTTCTCAAAACTTTCAGACTTGCTATGGAGGAGTCTTCTGCTTTCCCCAGAAAAGGATCAACTATGTAAGTAACAAATTTCTTTATGTCCTCTTGGTGTGTGAGTGGTATCATCAGTCTTAACATTGAAACCAGATTTTTGGTGGGATTCTATCCTGATTATATAAAATAAGCAATATACGGCATCCCACTATGTATATTTTGATTGAAGTTGTTAATTTACATATCAAAATACAGAAATGTTCCAAGTTAGAGAATTTGAGATATTTCATAATCAAATGATCAAATGCCATGTTAATTTATGTCTCAAAACCAGGCTTTCTTTGCATATTTTATGAACTTTTTTAATGTATACTTTGGCAAAGGACAAATTTCTGATTTTGACGTTAATAGATCTTTTGACTCATTACAGAAATGTATATCAAACTATCATAACTATCATAATGAAATTACTTAATTTCATTTTATATAGTTAAGAATATTTCATTTTTTAACAGTCAGTTGATATAGCATGATATAAAAAGTAACAAGGAAGGCTATTGCTTCTGGGAGTGTGCTCTTAAAGTTATTTTAAGTTTATGGCATTTCTATATTTTTTAATCTACATAAGAGAGATCCATTGTATATTGTGCCTCCTTGAGGAAACCAATTTTATTAATTCAGGCTAAATACCACAAATATTTTTCTTCTGACCTATGTTGTGCTATTCCGATTTGTTGTCTTAAAATTATTTCCATTCTGTATTTGAGAACACCATTCTGAAGAAGAAAAGTATTAACTATTGTTACAATATTTTTTATATACTTCATGATTTTATATTATTTCGTAAAAAACAGTTTTCTAGATTCTGAAGTATTGTCTCTGCTTGTGTAGAAGAAAAAAATCTTTCTAATCATGAACTATTTGAACTTACTATATTGGGTTCGTTTTCAGCACAAATAATCAGAAAGGATTTCATTTTTAATTTTGACTTCCAGATCCCTAAATACATGTGATTTTGAGTTCTACTGTCTTTAACCCCATAATATTCTTTATCCTGCAGTAACTTTATCACAGTTTTATTTATTTTCTTATTCCAAATATTTTTGTTTGTTTTTGTTTGTTTGTTTTGTTTTAGTAGAGTTAGGGTAGGGTTTCACCATGTTGGCCAGGCTGGTGTCAAACTCCTGATCTCAAGTGATCTGCCAACCTCGGCCTCCCAAAGTTCTGGGATTACAGGCAGAGCCACTGTGCCTGGCCGAAAATGTTTTTATTTTGAAGTGTGATTTGAAAATCATCCATGTACAATATATGCTGATAAAAAATAGTGAGAGCAAAACTATTTCCGAAAGTACAATAAGTATTTGGCATATCGATTAAAAAATAGAAAACATTCTCAAAAATAAAGTTACCATTAACTTGTAGGTAAAATAAATTATAGTTTCTGCTTTCCATCTTTAAGGAACCAGAAGGATCCTCCTAGGCATGGAGCAAAACAAGCCGTTTCTCTTCTCCCCTCCTGACTTTCTCTCTAGATCCTTTGATAAGTTGATCTTTAAGAGAATACTCTTCTCTTGTTATATTTACCATTACTGAATTTTTGTGAGTACAAGCAGCATTTTTCATGGAAAACTTAATTCAAGCAATCACTTTCTAAATCATGTAAATTCTTATTCTCCTATCATTATTTATTTTTGTCTTAATGTATTCCCACTGCTGTAGCAAAATACCACAGGCTGGGAAGTTCAAGATCAAGGTGTGGGAAGATTCAGTGTCTGGTGAGGGCACATTCCTCATTGACAGCTGTTTCTTGCTGCATTCTCACATGGAGGAATGGCAACAAGGGAATAGTTGGTTACTGCCAGTTTTAAAAATATTTTATTTTATTTTATTTTTGTTTGTTTTATTTTTTATTTCAATAGTTTTTTGGGGGAGCAGGTGGTGTTTGGTTACATGAATAAATTCTTTAATGGTGATTTCTGAGATTTTGGTGCACCCATTACCCAAGTTGTGTACACTGTACCCAATCTGTAATCTTTTGTTCTTCATCCCTCACCCTTTCCCCCAGGTACCCATTCTTATACATTTACATTCTCATATCTTAGCCCCCACTTATGAGTGAGAACATACAATGTATGATTTTTCATTCCTGAGTTACTTCACTTAGAATAATAGTTTGCATTTCCATCCAGGTTGCTGCAAATGCCATTATTTTTTTCCTTTTTTTGGTTGAGTAGTAGTCTGTGGTGTGTATGCATATGAGTGTGTGTATGTATAACATTTTCTTTATTCATTCATTGACTGATGGGCACTTAGACTGGTTCCATATTTTTGCAGTTACAAATTATGCTGCTATAAACATACATGTGCAAATATATCTTTTTGGTAGTGACTTCTTTCCCTCTGGGAAGATACCTAGTAGAGGAATTCCTGGATCAAATGGTAATCTACTTTTAGTTCCCTAAGGAAATCCACGCTGATTTCCATAGTGGTTGTACTAGTTTAAATTCCCACCAACAGTGTAAAGTATTCTCTTTTCACCTAATCCACGCCAACATTTATTATTTTTTAATTTTTTTTTACTATGGCCACTCTTGCAGGAGTAAGGTGGTATTGCATTGTGGGTTTGATTTGCATTTTCCCTGATATTTAGTGATGTTGAAGATTTTTGCATATACTTGTTGACCATTTGTATATCTTCTCTTGAGAACTATCTATTCATGTAGTTAGCCCCTTTTTGATGAGACTGTTTTTTTTTTTTTTTTTTCTCCTAGCTGATTTGAGTTCTTTGTAGATTCTATTATACTCTTTGGTTGGATATATGGATTGTGAAGATTTTGTCCTACGCTGTAGGTTGTCTGTAAACTCTGCTGATTATTTATTTGACTGTACAGAAGCTTTTTAGTTTAATTAGATCCCATCTATTTATCCTTGTTTTTGTTGCATTTGCTTTTGGGTTCTTGGTTGTGAAGTCTTTGCCTAAGCCAATGTCTGGGAAGGTTTTTCAGATGTTATCTTCTAGAATGTTTATGGTCTCAGGTCTTAGCTTTATGTCTTTGATCCATCTTGAGTTGATTTTTTTATAAGTGAGAGAACAGGGTCGAGTTTTATTCTTCTACCTGTAGCTGGCTACTTATCCCAGCATCACTTATAGAACAGGGTGTTCTTCACCACATTAAGTTTCTGTTTACTTTGTCAAAGATCAGTTGGGTATAGGTATTTGGCTTTATTTCTGTGATCTCCATTCTGTTTCATTGGTCTATGTGCATATTTTTATACCAGTACCATGCTGCTTTGGTGACTATATAGCCTTATAGTATAGTTTGAATTCAGTTGGGTAGTGTGATGCCTCCAGATTTGTACTTTACTGCTTATTCTTGCTTTGGGTATGTGGGCTCTTTTTAGTTCTATATGAATTTTAGAATTGTTTTTTCTAATGCTGTGAAGAATGATGGTGGTATTTTGATGGGAACTGCATTGAATTTATAAATTGTTTTTGGCAGTATAGTAATTTTCACAATTGATTCTACATCCATGAGCATGGGATGATGAACATAGATGTGAAAATCTTCAACAAAACACTGGCAAACCAAATCCAGTAGTATATCAAAAATATAATCCACCATGATCAAGTGGGTTTCATACCAGGGATATAGGGATAATTTAACATCTGCCAGTCAACAAATGTGATACACCACATAAATAAAATTTAAAACAAAAATCACATGATCATCTCAATAGATGCGGAAAAAGCATTAGACAAAATTCAGCATCATTTTATTACTAAAACCCTCTGCAAAATTGGCATAAAAGGAGCACACCTTAAGGTAATGAAAACCATCTATTACAACCTCACAGCCAACATTGTATTGAATGGGGAAAAGCTGAAAGTATTGCCCTTGAGAACTGGTGCAAGACAAGAATGCCCACTTTCACCACTTCTATTCCCCATAGTACTCAAAGTCTTAGCCAGAGCAATCATACAAGAGAAAGAAGTAAAGGGCATCCAAATTGTTAAAGAAGTCAGACTGTCACTGTTTGCTGATTATATTACTGCATACATAGAAAACCCTAAAGACTCCTCCAGAAAGCTCTTAGAACTGATAAACAATTTCATCAAAATTTCAGGATACGGAATTAATGTACACAAATCAGTAGCTATGCTATACACCAATAGCAACCAAGCTCAGAATCAAATCAAGAAATTAACCTGCTTTACAGTAGGTGCAAAATAAAATAAAATAAAAAATAAAATACTTAGGGATACACCTAACCAAGAGTGTGAAAAATTGCTGCAAGGAAAACTACAAAACACTGCTGAAAGAAATCATAGATGACACAGACAAATCGAAACACATACCGCCAGCTTTTTTATAAAGGCATTAATCTTATTGACAAGGGCAGAACATTCATGATTTAATCCCTTCTCAAAGGCCCCACCTTCTAATACCGTCACCTTGGTTTGAATTTTGGAGGGACACATACATTTCAAACTATACCAATTCTTTAATTTGAAAAAGCACTTATTTAGCACCTGACATGTTTCTTGAATTTTGAAGAAGGCTGTGAGACCATAGGATAAAGGCCATCCAAGCCTTCTTGGGAAAAGAAGGTTATAAGGTTTTAAAAAAAAAAAAGTGGCAGGGTAGAGGAAAGCTGGATTTCATTTGAAGCATAAAGGTCATCAGGCACTCCCCTTTTCAATACCACACCCCTTCTAGAGGAGATGTAAGTTTATGCATGTGGAAATACTCCAGACAAAGAAAACATCATAGACCAAGTAGGTAAATGTATTAAATACTGTAGAAATATGAAGTAGAAGAAACTGTAGGCAACTAGAATTTCACTGGCAGGGCTTAGGAAATATCAAAATGTTTTAGTTGGTATATAGTGATAAGATAATGTGTTAGGCCATTCTTGCATTGCTATAAAGAAATATCTGAGACTGGGTAGTTTATCAAGAAAAGAGGTTGAATTGGCTCATGGCTCTGCAGGTGGAACAGGAAACATGGTGCTGGCATCTGCTTGACTTCTGACAAGGCCTCAGGAAGCTTTTACCCTGGTGGAAGGTGAAGTGGGAGCTTGCACATCACATGGCAAGAGCAAGAGCAAGAGGGAGAGGAGGGAAGTGCCACACACCTTTAAACAGATCTTGGGAAAACTCACTCACTGTCGAGAGGACAGTACCAAGCCGTGAGGGATTTGCCTCCATCACCTAGACACCTCCCAGTAGAGCCCACCCACAACATTGGAGATCTTATTTCAACATGAGATTTGGCTGGGACAAATAACCAAAATGTGTTAAATAATATACATGAAACAAAATATATGCAGCTTATATTAAGCATTTACTGTGTTTTATAGACATTTTTTGCACATACTTCTTCAGCAAAGTATAATATCAAAATGAATAGATGGAAGAGGAAACTCAAAGGCATAATTTAAGACTCACTTCCCTACATCTTTCCTTTCATTTTCATTTGCTAGCTGCCATGTGATAGGAAAACAGACTCAAATAACATTGATTGAATGTTTATAAGAAACTCACATTCCAATTATTGGAAATACATGTGTAATGCTACAGAGGTGTGCTAATCATTCTATTTAAGGTATATATAAATTGTTTATTATATTTTATTTACTGTTCTCATCACTTTTATATATAAATTTTTATTACATTCTATATGATATAAAGTATTGGTAAGAATTAGCATTTTCTCCATATTACAATTGAAAATATATAAGTTAAAGAAAAATGGGCTAAACTGCCAGATTTACAGATAGTATTCTATAGAGCTTGGAGTTGGAAATTATGTAATTTGGTTACAGTTAAGACACTTGATCACTAAACTCTACCTTCTTGGAATGTAAGGAAACTACAGCAACATGAGTAAGAAAGAAATTAATTTTGATGAGACATCGCATCGTTTTGTGAAACAGTCTAGAAAAATGTTTCACAAAGCATGAATGTTTAAACTTTGTGAGGCTATTTCTGTCATTTAGACGTGTATTTATCCTGTTATCTCACCTGCCTGTGCCATAATCTATGTTAGACAAGGTATTAGTAAGTCAGAGTCATTGTTCACCATGAGCTTATATTAAAGTAGGGCCGGGCGTGGTGGCTCACGCTTGTAATCTCAGCACTTTGGGAGGCCTAGGCGGGCGGATCACGAGGTCAAGAGATCAAGACCATCCTGGCCAACTTGGTGAAACCCTGTCTCTACTAAAAATACAAAAATTAGCTGGGCGTGGTGGCTCGCGCCTGTAGTCCCAGCTCGCGCCTGTAGTCCCAGCTACTTGGGAGGCTGAGGCAGGAGAATTGCTTGAACCCGGGAGGTGGAGGTTGCAGTGAGCCGAGATTGCGCCACTGCACTCCAGCCTGGCACCTAGTGACAGAGCAAGACTCCTTCTCAAAAAAAAAAAAATAGTAGGAGGAGGCAGTCATATAGACAAATAAATAAAATATAAAACTTCCTACTTTTCTGCTATAAAGAGAGAAGTTGCTAACCACTTATATTTGCCACAGCTACTACTCTAAATTCCTAGGACAGATTTTCCCAAATGACTTTTAGGGGAAATAAATATTATGGAAGAATAAATGATTATTAGGGTTCTAGTACTGAACTCTTCCAGAGTCTTTCCTAATAATCAATTTAGCTGATCCAATCCTAAAATGCAAGAAAAATTCATGTTAATCTAGCTGAAGGCAAAGATCTTAATGAGTTTAAGTAACCTGTTATAGGCCCTTCTCTCTTAGATGTTTCCTCTTAATTTCCTAAATGGCATAAGGGCATCTTCTTCTAATTAGGAGACTTATTTTATCAAATTAACTGTATGAATACATGTGAAACACAATCTTGAAACTAAAAACAATATAGAAAGGAAAAATCAAATATTTAGTGTATTTATATTTGATTAAAGTATTACATGTACCTTATTTTAAAAAGTCAAATAGTACCATAAAGCTTATAATGAAATATAGTCAATTTCCTACCCCTATCTTGCACTATTTATTATTCCCAAAGGAAAAACACTTTATTTTTCTAATGTTGAAATAAAATTTACATCAATATCTTAATTTTCCAGTGGTAGATATGATCTGTTTAATTCCTGTTATGAAAGATGTGTAAATACCATTCTTTTATCACCTAATTTTATCATGCTAATTTTCTAACACCCACAATTCATTAGAAAAATGCATATACGGTCTATCTTAATTTAGTGCATAAAACTTCTTACAGTTTAATGAAATAAATGGTCCTTTATGGAGATACTAAAAATAAACATTATAATAAAATTGCTTCTGATATAGCTGCAAAGGTGTTTTAGAATATATTGTTCACTCCAGTAACCAACATCTAGTATAGCATCTTACATAATTACATGGATATTTCCTTCTAGAAATAAGTATCCGAAAAAATGTCTTTCTCTCTGATAAAATGACTTATTTATATCTTCACACTTCATTTTTATTTCAGTCTTATAGGAATCCTGGAGACAAAAGTAGCATTCAATCTACACACATGTACATACGCATATATAATAAGATTTCTGGAATAATTTTTTTGAAAGGTAAGGAGATGTAAATAAATGAAAGGGCACATAACAGATACTGGATATACAAATAAAAATGCAATCTAAATTCTTATCCTTACTTTATTCTGCCTTGTGTTATAACTGTTTGTATTAGGCCTTTTCATTTCCATCGTTTGAGATATTTTGGTACTGCAATCATACCTAAATCATTGTTTTTACCATGGTATCGGGAATACTGTATTATATGAAGTAGATTCTCAATAAATATTTATTGAAGTGGCATGCATAATTTTTATTTCCTTAGACTTCTCCAAATCTAAAATTGTATATTCAATTATTCTGAATGTAAATCTTTTTACAATCATCTCTCCAAAGGAAATGTCCAAACACCACCATTCTCAATGGCTGCAAACTTACTATTGTGACAGAAAAATATAAGGCTATAGTATTTAAAGACTAATTTAAGAAATAGTCTAAGTCCATTTAATGCAGCTTTACTTTCTGCATACATAGGAGTTATAAGTTATATAAGTAAATCTTTGAATTTTAAGAAAGCACTGCCCTGGATGTGATTTCCAGTTGTGTAGATGCCAAGCCTGTATCCATCCCCAACTGAAGCCCAGCATACTTAAATCTTTGTGTGGTTATGACTGAAAGGGAATTGCTTTCGAGACATTTTGCAGCAATTCAGTAGCTACCAAAAGATTCCACTACTCAGCAGGAAATGATGGCCTTCAGAGTTATAACCCCCTTCAAATGACTATAACAAGAGTTCTAAAGGGTTTTTCTCACTGTGTTACTATGCACTGTGTCTCATTAGGCTACCTACGGTGCGGTAGTTACAGAAAGACTTGACAGATCTAAAATGTCACTACAATCACTTTTACCAGTGCTGTCACCCATGCTTAGTCTGCTTTTAGTTTTGTGGAAGGAAATGTGGAAAGGCCATAAAGGTCTTCCTTAATGGGAACAAGCAATTTGGTCTCAGCTCTAAAATAAGGACTTTGTTAAGCTCTGTGAGCATCTTGACAGAAATTCACCCTGGGGAACACAGTATTTATTAAGATAAAGGTCATCTTATCGCCATGCATCCACCTGCTCAATAGTACATGTGAAATGTAGCTCTTTCTTAGGATAGGTATTTATATAGCAAAACATAAATATGAAAATAGGCAGATATATCAAGCAGGTGGAAGGCAGAATATTAATACAGAAATGTATACATTTGTGGACAAGTCCCCATGCTAATAGTAAACCCCAGAATTCAACCCCAGGTTAAATTATTCTACCATAAATGGGATGTGTTATGTTCTACAGGTTTGCCTGTATAGAAACTGCTCCTGTAAAAGTGAAGATAGAGTCAGAACAGAATATGCACTGCCTGTGGAAAATTCAGTTCAGGAGACAGGAAAGCGAAGGGTTCCTGTAAGCATGCACATTTTCTCCTTGCAAACTACCCAAATGATTGTCACCCTGGAAAAAATGGAGTAAGGGATTAGAGAAAGGCAAGGAGTGATATTGCTGGATAATTTCCTTTCTTATTTCAGCACAAACACATTCAAGAATAGAAAAATGTTTCTTTCATTCACCATATGACCCAACTAAAATGGGCTGTTTTGTTGTTTTCAGAACTTCAAGAGACAAACAAAATCACAATGTTCTTTAATGCAGATTTGTTTAACAAACAAATATAGCATTCACTCTGTGCCAGACATTATTTTAGGTGCTTTTCAAACACTGATTAACTTTACCATTACAACAACCATAGGTTGAATGCACCACATATAAGGCAATTGAGGCACAAAGAGGTTAAATACTTTGCCCATCATCACACAGATAGCTAGCAGCAAAGGCTGGATTCAGACCTAAAATGTGTATCTCTGGCAGCCTTGCTCTAAACATGGTGCTTCCTCTCCACTGAGAATTTATTTTTGTTTTTAGTTAGTCATTAATCATAGTCAAATTTCACAAGAACATGGTTACTCTTTACATAGAATTAATATGTATTTCTGCTCTCCTGAATATAAAATTCGTAATACATTTAGGTTCATTTAATATCAACTGAATTTATTAAAAACAGAACCAGGCCTGTAGCAGAAAATGAAACCCTAGTGTTCCACCTAAAGATCATGGTTGATACTAGCCAGCCATGGATGAAGCCTAAGACCAGAAACATGGTGGAGTGAATGCCTAAAGACAAATTTTTCTACACCTTTTATAATAGACCCATCCTTTCTCATTGGAATATCATCTGGCTATGCTACAAAGTGAAAATGAAAACAAAGGACTCCTCAAGTCCCACTTTGGTTGCAAAGATCTTTCAAGGCCAGGTGTATTACAAGTCTGAACACCACCCAAAGACGAGATTCCTTCATTGGTTCCACAGCTGGAAGCTGCATCATAACCAGGAGTACATGGTTACCTGGTGTGTATCCTGGAGCCCCTGCACAATGTGTGCAAGGAATGTGGCAGAGTTCTTGGCCGAGGATGGCAAGGTCACCCTAACCATCTTCATTGCCCTCCTCTACTACTTCTGGGACCCAGATTACCAGGAGGAGCTTCTCAGACTGTGTCAGAAAAGAGATAGTCCGCATGCCACCAAGAAGATCATGAATTATGACGAATTTCAACACTGTTGGGACAATTTCATGTACAACCAAAGACAGCTATTGAGCATTGGAATGAACTGCCCACACATTAAATATTGCTGTGCATCACACTGGGGGAGGTTCTCAGATGGATCCAGGCACATTCACTGACAACTTTACCAATGACCCTTCTGTCCTTGGACAGCACCAGACCTACCTGTGTTAAGAGGTGGAGCACACCTGGACAGTGGCACCTGATTGCTGCTGGACCAGCACAGGGCATCATACTAACAGAGACTTCAAATAGTCTCAGTTTCCTTGAAGGCCGCCATGCAGAGCTGTGCTTCCTGGACCTGATTTCCTTTTGGAAGTTGCACCTCGCCCAGCACTACAGGGTCACCTGCTTCATCTCCTGGAGCCCCTGTTTCAGCTGTGCCCAGATGGTGGCTAAATTCCTTCAAGAGAACACACATGTGAGCCTGAGCACCTTTGCTGACCTTATCTATGATAATCATAGAATATATAAGGAGGGCCTGCGCAGGCTGTACAGGGCTGGGGCCCCAGTTTCCATGATGAAATACCGTGAGTTTAAGCACTGCTGGGACACCTTTGTGGACCACCAGAGACGTCCCTTCCAGCTCTGGGAGAAAGTGGATGAGCACAGCCAAAACACGAGTAGGAGGCTGCAGGCCATTCTCCAGAATCAGGGAAACTGAAAGATGAGCCTTAGTCTCTAAGGAAGGCAGAGACCTTAGTTGAGCAGCAGAATAAAAGATCTTCCAAGAAATGCAAACAGGCTGTTCACCACTGTCTCCAGCTGTTCTCGGGCAACAGCAAAGCAATGCACTCCTGACCAAGTAGATTCTTTTGAAAATAAGAGTGAATTACGTTTAATCAAAAATTTATGTTATGTTTCAAGAATACGAAAGTAAGATTGTGCTCAGTACACTCAGAACTAAGTTTCAAACATAAAAAGAACAGAACCAAAGTAATATTTATTGTCAAATAAGAAAGTGTACATGAAGAGAATATATATTCACACTCTGATAATGAATATTGTGGATTCATTTTCAGATGATTCACTGTCAGATGGATATGGATCAATACCTATTAATACAAATATTTTGTAATTAGCAAGATGAAAGCATCTTACTATTACAAAATATTTATATGACAACAGATATCTTGTCTGTAAGCTTGGTTAATACCAAGACATGTAGCTGCTCAAAGAATGTAAGAAATGAATGAACTATAGCTTCATAATAAAACTTTCTTTATTATACCCTTGTCATTATCAACTACGTACTATTGGGTTAAGTAGATTATATACATTTTCTGCTCTCCTATCTATAACACTGAAAATCATATGCCATTACTGCTGTGTTGCACAGGAAAAAGTAGATGTTACATTACTCTAAGATGTTATGTAACTTGGCCATGATCACATGATGTTTAAGTGACAGGGCTGTAATACAAACCTAGCCCCATCCATCACTGCCCTTTGGAGTTAGTTTAGAGGGAGCATTTTTTTTCTGAGTGCCTTTTACAAGAAAGCTCATGGGTTGAATATGAACTTCACGTGGATTATCTCAGGACAAGTTTGATTTTTATTCCTACTATAATAAATGTAGAACAGTTAAAATCCTATATTATTTCTTTTTCCTTTAATAATTATAATCCATTAGACCAGAGACTTTTTCAGAGAGATAATACTACATTTTCTTCTTTAACCAAACACAATCATGATAGTTTAATTTTAGAATAAGACGAGACAAGCTTCCCACATAGCCTACTTTCCAAATAAAGTTACCAAATTACCTGTTGAATTTGGTTAAATTTTATTGAAGCTTAGTATTCCAGTTTTTATGCTGTGAACGATTCAGATATAACTCCAGAATATATAACCACTTTAAAACCTGGAGCCTTTTTTCAGGCATTCTTATAGATCATCCCATGGGATATAACCAACTAGTCCTGTTTTGAGTGTCAGGCTTTATTTAGAATGGATGGCTTCATCCACTTAATTGTGCAAGAGATTAAGAGATACCCTTTCTTGTTTATTTTGACATGTTTCAGTCAAGTAGATAGAAACCAACCCATAAGAGAGAACTCTCACCCACTGTGATATATTGAGGAGCCAGAACACTGTGAAGCTGCTTAAATTTTATCTATTTTTCTTTATCCCACACTGCTTTCTAAGAAGAAATCCCTTACTTTTCTCTTTGCCTGCAAAGGAAACCACTGTGCTGAGTTGAAACTTCATTTGCAAATTCTCAGAACAAATTTGTTTCTATTGTTCAGTTAAAGGTTTCAAGAGAACTCAAGATGCCATGTTTGAAATATAAAATGAGCTAAAGGCAGAAGTTCTTCTATTTCAGTATATTCCCTAATCTCATGTCTTTGGACATGACCTGCTTATCTGGAATAGATCACTTTTGGTTTAGGAATTAAGAACTTTCAAAATAGTTCTTTAACAGTTTACCTGTTAAAATATAATGATTTTTCTTTAAGAATAGAAATATACTGACCCAAATAATGTGGACTAAGTAATGCCATATAGTTCATCCATTTTCTGTTTGAATTTATTTACATCTTAGTATTTTATCAGAATAATCCTACTTTCTGATATTGATATTTAATTGTCTTCCTATGGTGATCACTATACTATTTAAGAAGTTTTTTTTCACTCTCCAAGAATGTTGTCTTGTAATTGCTAAATGTGCTTCAATAGTTTTAATGTTTTTCAATATGATAATCCTTATGCTTTTATCTATCTAGAAATAAATACATTTTGAAGTTCTTTCATGAGATGCACTCTTTTATATACTGCCATATAATCAGACTTTAGAACTCCTTTTTCTCTTTAATCCTTGCACCTGTGATGTGATAATTCCATCATTATTCTTTTAATCTCTGAGACAATTGCATTTTTTAGCATTTATGACATATCTTAACCAAATAAATGTTTATAGAAATCATATTAACATTTTAATACTCCCAAATGATTCATAATTAAACATGTCTTGTGTTTAACCATCATTCATACTATAACAAATGTAACACTGCTTTTGGAGTCAGACTTTTTTGTTCAAGTCAGGAAAGTCAAGACAGGCTGAATCTGGTGGAGAATCACAAAGCTAGACATATGTAGATTCAAATCCTAAATTCACATCTACTCATTGCATTATCTTGCATTAAAAGGTAATCTCAGCAGCTGGGCACTGTGATGAATGCCTATAATCCCAGCTACTCAAAAGCTTGAGGTGGAAGGATGACTTGAGCCCAGGAGTTTGAGACTACCCTGGGCATCAAAGTGAGACTCTATCTCAAATAAAAAAAATAAATAAAAAAAAAATGGAACCTCAGTTTACTTTCAAATGAGAATAATAGTACATACTTTCAGAGGAGGAGAAAATATGGGTTTTGTGTCCTTTATAGTACTTCATCTGCCCAGATTTTTACAAATATTTATTAATAAATAAGTTCAGGACTAAAATAAAAGACTAAAATCTCCTAGGCTTATGTAATATATTCTGGAGCCAATTGTAAATTAAGAATAAAAGGAAAATATGAAATTTTGTTTGAGAGAACTTAATACGAAAAAAGAAGCATCAGTTTATGTGTGATTTTTATTTAAAAACAGAAGTGTTCTTATTATTACATCATCAGATCACTTCCATTCCTGCTTTTAATAAAGTGTAAAACTATACCTTGGCAGTTCCTCCTTGCTTTCCTCCTTTCCTCTTTTCTTTCTCTTTTCTCCCTCCCCCTTTCACTTCCTTCCTCACTTCTGTTTCTTGTATATCAATTTATCATTCCTTTTTTTAAACACACAATATTATTTTTCACCCACCATGAGCAAGCCATTTTGTTTTCTGTACCCGGGGAGGCAAAGACTAATAGGAAAGAGATTCTGACCTCAGAATTCTCAATCTAGTAATATACAATCTGACCAGAGTGATGAGGTGGGGTTGGGACAAGTGTGGAGAAAATAAGCTAATATTTATCAAAGAATTTCAGAGTGCTTGACCTTTGGATAGTTTTAAATATTTTTTTTCAGATGTAACACACCCCCAAAACATTTTATATTTTATATATTAGAATTGGGAGTTAATGTTGTTTAAAAAGTTGGTTGTGATTCCTCAATAAGTAACAAAACTAGGGTGTAAAAACAAATCTAGCCTTCCCTAAGACACTGTTTTACTACAAATTAATATTAAACATTCTAATGTCAATCTTTATTTCCTCTTTCTTTACATAAGTTCCACAGCAAAATTAAAATTCACAGAATGTGCTTTTCTGGATATTGCCATGTTTTTCCATTTATAGTAAATGATGCTAGAATAAGTCATTTGCAAATTTCAGCACCTTAAGAAGCTGCCTGGGATATCAGATGCACTTCTGTAGCCTTCAATGTGTAATAAAACGGAACATGCCAATATTGGGAAAAAATGGTGAAGACATGGTGGTCTTCAAAATGGCAAAAGAGAAAAGCTGGGGAAGTTGATAATCTCATGTTACATCATAATTTATTTATTTTTACTATTGCAGTCTGAAGGCTAAAAGTAGACTATTACAGGTGTTTGCTATAGTTACAATTTCCACTCTCATCACCTACATATGTAACCCTCTCTCCCACCATCTAGAGAAAAGAACCATTTTTAATGTTCAGTCAGGTGCAGATCTTATGAATTTAAGGATAGATCCAATTCATTTGGCCTTCAAGGTCTTTGTTCTGAGACAGAGGCAGAAAAGAAGCCTCTCGAAAAAGACCCTGACCATTTCAAGATTTAGGTGCCTGTGAATGGTACATGTTATACTTCCAAAGAGACAAAGAATAACAGAGCTTTAGAGGGCTTGTTCATTTGTTTAATGTAATCTTTTTCTTTTTTTTTTTTTGAGAAGTCTCTCTGTTGCCCAGGCTGCTGGAGTGTGGTGGTGAGATCTTAATCTCGGCTAGAACTTGGATGGCAGAGTTCAAGCAATTCTTATATCTCAGGCTCCAATGAAGATGAAATTACAAGCATGCACCACCACGCTTGCTAATTTTTGTATTTTTAGTAGAGATGGGGTTTCGCCATGTTAGCCAGGCTGATCTCAAACTCCTGTCTCAAGTGATCTGCCCTCCTTGGCCTCCCAAAGTGCTGAGATTACAGGAGTAAGCCACCACACCAGGCCAATATCTTCCATTTCTTTTGATCCATATTATTAATCTATAAACTGTCTTTTGACCTCTTCCTGGTTTTTGAAATTGATCTCATATGTTACGTCCCAGCTGAACCATACTTACCTCCATAATATTTTTCTGTTCTAGTCTAGCAAGAAGGATAGGGACTCACTACACAGTCAGAAGGATGATATTTATTATGTGTACATACTATAATTTACAGCTTCTTGCCATAAAAAAACAAACATGAAGACTTTGTTATACCATGGAATTCCCTCCACAGTCCTTCCTGGGATACTAAACTTTGTCACTTCCTAATGTTTACATTCAAACACCAAGTCATAGCTCTTGGGTCTTCCCTAACCTTAAAATTCAACTTATCTATACCTTCTCTACCCATCTAAGCACTACTCATAAAGGGTAGCAGAGGATGGCTATCATTGTCTTCATAAAATATTACATGAAACACACGTATACATATATTTTTGTGCCTGCATTAATTATGCAATTATAAATTTCCTGATCTCAGCAAAATGTGTTTTTGTATTTTGCACAAAATAGGCGTTTATGAAACTGAATATTGTTTTGTCATGGTTTATATTTGAAAATTCACTTTGAGCTTTTAGAACAAGTGGACCAGGATTTTATATTATCTAGAGCCTCACAAGGTTTAGTATATATAAACCTTGACTAATATTTGATGATCTAGAAAAAAAGCAAATACCCTTTCTATAGTTATGAAAATGTCTGTCTCTAGCAAAAGACCTTAAACTTTCTTAAATTGCAGGCAATCTTTTTCATCAGTTTTCATAACTTTAGCATCCATAAGAGCTTGGTCTCTCAATAAAAGTTGATTGGATTGAATTGAATTTGCTGCCAAATTCCCTTAAATATCATTTACCATACACCCACAGGATACTTAGCCTTCCACTAGAAGTTGATTTTATTTAAATCATTTTCACCACATAAACCCATTTTTTAAAGGTGCTGATGATGTAACTTCTATTGAGATAAATAAATGCTGCATAATACAGCCCTCTTTGAATACATGGCTTTAAAAAGGCATCTGGAAAACTTCCCAAATTAAACAAAAGTTGGGTTTTTTCTTTATTGTTCAGCACAAGGAAATGCTGAAGAGGTGTAATTTAAATTTATTAACCATAAGGTTTTTAGCATTTACATTTATATTACAGTAATTACTGAAATATGTCATTTGCCTTGACAGAGCTGTTCAAATTAAAAAGTCAGTTGACTTGGAGAGTGTGAAAACAGGATTCATAAGTAAACAAATGTAGGCCAGAGAAATATCACATGGCTTCTCTGTGACTGATGTTTTCATTGCATAGCCCCCTGTTTTTGTGTTTTCTGATATTCATAAATATAGTTCCAGGTCAAAAACAATACAAAGGATTCAGGCGATACCTTCTCAAGTTCTGTATCATGTCTTTAAATACCCAATACCCTAATTCCATTTTCTTGAAGACAGGATGATCTGACTTACCAAATTGTTATTGATTATTTTTGAGAGAATACTGTCTTAGAAAGAATATGGGTTGACATTTTTATCCTAATTCATATTTAATCAAACATAAATGTTTTGTTGAGAGGTAATTTTTTTGACAAATTAAATTTGTACATTCATTTTAGTGCTTTCATTTTTTCCTAATGTTACATAGAAAACTCAAATTTTTTATAAAGATCACAAAAAATTGAACTTCCTCTACATATTGTAAGTATACTGGCCTGTGTCATGGCTGACACCTGTAATCCCAGCACTTTGGGAAGCTGAGGTGGGTAGATACTTGAGGTCAGGAATTCGAGACCAGCCTGGCCAATACGGTGAAACCTCACCTCTACCAAAAATACAAAAACTTAGCCAGGTGTGGTGGCACAGGCCTGTAATCCCAGCTACTTGGGAGGCTGAGGCAAGAGAAGCACTTGAATCAAGGAGGCAGAGGTTGCAGTGACCGAGATCATGCCATTGCACTCCAGCCTGGTCAAGAAGAGCTAAACTCCATTTCAAAAAAAAAAAAAGTATACCAAATATGTATTGAATTTTTGAGAGATTATTATTTATTTATTATTTATGTATTTATTTATTTTTGTAGAGATGGGATCTCTATGTTGCTCAGGCTGATCTCAAACTGCTGGCCTCAAACAATCGTCTCACCTTAGCCTTCCAAAATGCTAGTATTACAGATGTTAGCCACTACAGGTGGCCTAGAGAGATTATTTTTTAATCTTTTCTACTTAACATTTAAATTGTGTAGAAATATATGTTGGGTTTATTATCTTCCCTTGAGAAAAAACAAAATATGTGTAAATGACAAGATTTGTTATAACGAAGCATACTAGTAAAACAATAAAACTTTACGCTGGCCAGAAAGCTCTACCCACAAAAATGTTTTGAAATCTGGTGGTTATAGATTTGCCTTCCTATGTCCAACAAACAAATGAGATGATAATAATCATATCCTTACTCCCTTACTTGTACTGTTTGCTCAGGAGCAAATGAATGAATGAGAAGCAGTGAGGGGTAAATCAGTATAAATAGCAATTGCAAGCATATACTCCAGAGGCAGTTTTCAGGGTTCAAATCCTAGGTCAGACACAGTGGTTATCTGGCAGTGACTCAGGTTTTTACTTTTTGCTTTCTCAGGTTCCTCAATTATAACATCAGGATAAACATATTATCTATTCCTGAAAATTGATAGATGTAATATAAGCAACACACTTAGAACACAACCTACTGAGTAAACACTCTGCAAACGTATGCTCTTAGGATTCTTCTATAATACATTTAGTGGTAATAAATGAATGAAGAATGTCTCATGGTTCAGAATTCTCCTTTTACAGTATCTATCTCAAATAAATGATAAATGCTTGAATGATAAATATCTCAGTTAAACTGATTTGATCATTACACATTCTATGTTTGTATCAAAGTATCACATATACATCTAAATATGTGCAACTATTATGTATCCATAAAAACTAAAAATTAAGAAAGACCATGAAATTGAAGATGATTCCACTGTATGAAATCTAACATTATCTTTATTGTAAGACTTGTGCCATTAAAAAAATTTTTTTTTTGAAAAAAGAAATTTGCTCTTGGGCTAACGAGACGTGAAGGACCTCTTCAAGGAGAACTGCAAACCACTGCTCAAGGAAATAAGAGAGGACACAGACGGAAAAATATTACATGCTCATGGTTAGGAAGGATCAATATTGCCATACTGCCCAAAGTAATTAATAGATTCAATGCTATCCCCATCAAGCTACCATTTACTTTCTTCACAGAATTGGTAAGAAACACTTTAAACTTCATATGAAATGAAAAAAGAGCTCGAATAGCCAAGAAAATGCTAAGCAAAAAAAAAAAAAAAAGGCCCGTGGCATCATGCTACCTGACTTCAAACTATACTACTACAAAGCTACAGTAATCAAAACAGTATGGTACTAGTACCAAAACAGATACAGACCAATGGAACAGATCAGAGGCCTCAGAAATGACACCACACAGATGTATATGTAATTTGATGTATCACTGACTTTGCTTCATCTAATTACATGTTCTAAGTTTATTTGAAAAAAATTTATTTAAACATTAGAAAAAATGTTTATTACAGTATATTTCAAATGAAGACAATACTACCATATTTTCACACAACCTCTAAAATTACATATTTAAGTACTTAATTGTACACTTTTAAAAGTTTCCATATTTTTAATTTACTTCTTGAAATAAAGTTTGAATTTTTCAATAAAAAAGAAATAATGCCACACATCTATAGCCATCTGATCTTTGGCAAACATGACAAAAACAAGCAATGAGGAAAGGATTCCCTATTTAATGAATGGTGTTGGGAAAACTGGCTAGCCGTATGCAGAAAGCTGAAACTGGATCCCTTCCTTATACCTTATACAAAAATTAACTCCAGATGGATTAAAAATTTAAACATAAGACCTAACACCATAAAAACCCTAGAAGAAAACCTAGGCAATACCATTCAAGACATAGGCATAGGCAAGGACTTCATGACTAAAACACCAAATGCAATGGCAACAAAACCCAAAACAGACAAATGGGATCTATTTAAACTAAAGAGCTTCTGCACAGCAAAGAAACTACCATTAGAGTGAACCAGCAACCAACAGAATGAGAAAAAATTTCTGCAATCTGTGCATCTGGCAAAGGGCTAATATCCAGAATCTACAAAGAACTTAAATAAATTTACAAGAAGAAAACAACCCCATCAAAAAGTGGGTGAAGGATATAAACAGAGACCTTTCAAAAGGAGACATTTATGCAGGCAACAAACATATGAAAAAAAGCTCATCATCGCTGGTCATTAGAGAATGCAAATCGAAACCGCAATGAAATACCACCTCTTACAAGTTAGAATGACAATCATTAAAAAATCAGGAGACAGCAGATACTGGAGAGGATGTGGAGAAATAGGAATGCTTTTACACTATTGGTGGGAGTGTAAATTAGTTCAGCCATTGTGGAAGACTGTGTGACAATTCCTCAAGAATCTAGAACTAGAAATACCATTTGACCCAGCAATCCCATCATTGGGTATATACCCAAAGGATTATAAATCATTCTATTATAAAGACACATGCACATGTAAGTTTATTACAGCACTGTTCACAACAGCAAAGACTTGGAACCAACCCACATGTCCATCAAAGATAAACTGGATAATGAAAATGTGGCACACATACATCATGGAATACTATGCAGCCATAAAAAAGGATGAGTTCATGTCCTTTGCAGGGACATGGATGAAGCTGGAAACCATCATTCTCAGCGAACTGACACAAGAACAGAAAACCAAACACCACATGTTCTCACTCATAAGTGGGTGTTGAACAGTGAGAACACATGGACACAGGGACAGGAATATCACACACCGGGGCCTGTCAGGGGGTGGGAGGCTAGGGGAGGGATGGCGGGTGGGGGAATTGGGGAGGGATAGCATTAGGAGAAATACCTAATGTAGATAATGGGGTGATGGATGCAGCAAACCACCATGGCACGTGTATACCTGTGTAACAGATCTACATGTTCTGCACATGTACCCCAGAACTTAAAGTATACTAAGTTTAAAAATAGTAATAATAAAGAAATTTGCCCTTGGGGATTGGAATATTCTTAAAATAATCTCTAATTCAAGATATGTTAGAATATGAAAAAGATTATTAAAATCTGTATGTTTAAAAATAAACATTAAAAAGTCACTGTTAGATTCTGGAATGAGGATTTCAATGAACATCATGATATACTAATTTAATAATAGTATTACCAATTATTATAAGTTATTATACTTTTTTTCATATTATGTGTACCAAGGTCCTCAACCCCTGGGCCTTGGACCAGTACTGGTCCATGTCCTGTTGGTAACCAGGCAACACAGCAAGAGGTGAGTGGTGGAGGAGCAAGTGAAGTTTCATATGTATTTACAGCTGCTCCCCATAACTCACATTACCTGAGCTCCGCCTCATGTCAGATCAGTGGCAGCATTAGATTCCCCAAGGAGCACAAACTGTATTGTGAACTACACGTGTGAGGGATATAGGTTGTGTGCTCCGTATCAGAATCTAATGCCTGATGATCTGTCACTGTCTCCCATTAAACCCTAATGTGACCATCTAGTAGCAGGAAATCAAGCTCAGGGCTTTCACAGATCCTACATTATGGTGAGTTATAAAATAATAATAATAATAATTATTATTATTATTTGAGACGGAGTCTTGCTCTGTCGCCAGGCTGGAGTGCAGTGGCACAATCTCGGCTCACTGCAACCTCCGCCTCCTGGGTTCGAGTGATTCTTCCACCTCAGCCTCCTGATTAGCTGGGACCACAGGCATGTGCCACCACACCTGGCTAATTTTTGTATTTTTAGTAGAGAAGGGGTTTCACCATGTTGGCCAGGATGGTCTCGATCTCTTGACCTCGTGATCCGCCCACCTCGGCCTCCCAAAGTGCTGGGATTATAGGCGTGAGCCACCATGCCAGGCAAAATTATTTCATTATATATTACAATGTAATAATAGAAATAAATAATACAATAAACTTATTTATTCCTGCATAAAGTTATTTATTTTATTACTCTTTATTCCTTATAAAAGGAATGCTGGAAACCATCATTCTCAGCAAACTGACACAAGAAGAGAAAACAAATACCACATGTTCTCACTCATAAGTGGATTTTGAACAGTGAGAGCACATGGACACAGAGAGGGAAACATCACACAACGAGGCCTGTCAGGGGGTGGAGGTTTCTTCCTACATAAACTTATTTATTGTATTTTTTATTTATCTTAATTTATAAATAAATTTGGAGCAGTCACAATATATGTAATGTGCATGAATCATCCCGAAACCATTCCCCCAATACCAGTCTGTGTAAAAATGGTCTTCCATGAAACTGGTCTCTGTTGCCAAAAAGGTCAGGCACCACTAATGTATATTCTTTCAGAAAGGTATGTGAAGTCTAATTTCTGTAGTTAGGTGGATAAATATTCTAACCTTCACACATACATAAACACAAACTACATAAATTTATAAATATCTGTATAAATTTTTTAAAAGAATCTTTTTCATTAAATGCTGACTGTTCACTCTAGGGAGTAAACAAAATGCAAACTGATGAGGCTGGGTTTGGAGTATTTGTCCGTGGTGGAAAATTTTGCTTTAATGGTGTGAAGGAGCAGTGTGAAACAATATGTTTGACCTAAAATCCCTACTTAAACCTGAAACTATTGAAAGACTGTATAGTATTTAAGATGGTGAGCTAGAAAAACAAATTAAGATATGAGCTAAGGACAACTGCATGAAAAATCATCTTTTTTGACCTTATACACAGAAGAAAATGTCAAAAGAACCTCCTGCTGAGAGAGAATATTAAAGAGAAAAGAGAAGGAAAAATGGAAGGAAAAAAAATAGAATATAACTACAACCCCATTCTCACTCAGTAATTTGTGAGTTTAATTACACCAGCTATGTGTTCTTGTAATTTTTCAAATACATTAATTTTTTAAATTATACTTTAAGTTCTGGGATACATGTGCAGAATGTGCAGGTTTGTTACATAGGTATAGATGTGCCATGGTGGTTTGCTGCGCCCATCAATCTGCAATCTACATTAGATATTTCTTCTAATGCTATCCCTCCCCTTCCCCCGCATCCCCTGAAAGGCCCCAGTGTGTGATGTACCCTTCCCTGTGTCCATGTGTTCTCATTATTCAACTCTCACTTATGAATGAGAACATGTGGTGTTTGGTTTCCTGTTCCTGTGTTAGTTTTTTGAGATTGATGGTTTCCACCTTCATCCATGTCCCTGCAAAGGACAGGAACTCATTCTTTTTAATAGCTGCTTATGTGCCACATTTTCTTTATCCATTCTAATATTGATGGGCACTTGGGTTGGTTCCAGGTCTTTGCTATTGTGAATAGTGCTGCAATAAACATATGTGTGCATGTGTCCTTATAGTACAATAATATATAATCCTTTGGGCATATACCCAGTAATGGGATTGCTGGGTCAAATGGTATTTCTAGTTCTAGATCCTTGAGGAATTTCCACACAGTCTTCCACAATGGTTGAACTAATTTACACTCCCACCAACAGTGTAAAATCATTCCTATTTCTCCACATTCTCTCCAGCATCTGTTGTTCTCTGACTTTTTAATAATCGCCATTCTAACTGGCATGAAGTAGTATCTCACTGTGGTTTTTATTTGCATTTCTCTAATGACCAGTGATGATGAGCGTTTTTTCCTACGTTCATTGGCCTCATAAAGGCCTTGTTTTAATGAGTGTCTGTTCATCCTTTGCCTACTTTTTGACGCGGTGGTTTTTTCCTTGTAAATTTAACTTCCTTGTAGATTTTGGATATTAGCCCTTTTTCAGACAGATAGATTGCAAAAATTTTTCTCCCATTCTGTAGGTGGCCTGTTCACTCCGATGATAGTTTCTTTTGCTGTGCAGAAGCTCTTCAGTTTAGTTAGATCCTGTTTGTCTATTTTGGCTTTTGTTGCTTTTGCTTTTGGTGTTTTAGTCATGAAGTCTTTGCCCTTGCCTATGTCTGAAATGGTATTACCTAGGTTTTCTTCTAGGGTTTTTATGGTTTTATGTCTTACATTTAAATCTTTAATCCATCTTGAGTTAATTTTTGTGTAAGGTGTAAAGAAGTGGTCCAATTTCAGTTTTCTGCATTTGGCTAGCCAGTTTTCCCAACACCATTTATTAAATAGGGAATCCTTTCCCCATTTCTTGTTTTTGTCAGGTTTGTCAAAGATTAAGTGGTTGTAGATGTGTGGTATTATTTCTGAGGCCTCTGTTCTTTTCTATTGGTATATATATCTGTTTTGATGCCAGTACCATGACTGTTTTGGTTACTGTAGCTTTGTAGTATGGTTTGAAGTGAGGTAGCATGATTCCTCCAGCTTTGTTCTTTTTGCTTAGGTTTGTCTTGGGTATTTGGGCTCTTCTTTGGTTCCATATGAAATTTAAAGTCGTTTTTTCTAATTCTATGAAAGATCGTCAGTGGTAGCTTGACGGGAATAGCATTGAATCTATAAATTACTTTCGGCAGTATGGCCATTTTTATAATATTGATTCTTCCTATCCATGACCATGGAATGTTTTTTCATTTGTTTGTGTCCTCTCTTATTTCCTTGAGCAGTGGTTTGTAGTTCTCCTTGAAGAGGTCTTTCACGTTCCTTGTAAATTGTATTGCTAGGTATATTATTCTTTTTGTAGCAATTGTGAATGGGAGTTTGCTCATGATGTGGCTCTCTGTCTATTATTGGTGTATAGGAGTGCTTGTTATTTTTACATACTGATTTTGTATCTTGAAACCTTGGTGAAGTTGCTTATTAGCTTATGAAGTTTTTGGGCTGAGATAATGGGGTTTTCTCAGTATACAGTCATGTCATCTGCAAACAGAAATAATTTGACTTTCTCTCTTCCTATTTGAATACCCTTTATTTCTTTCTCTTGCTGATTGCCCTGGCCAGAACTTCCAATACTATGTTGTATAGGAGTGGTGAGAGGGCGTCCTTGTCTTGTGCCTGTTTTCAACAGGAATGCTTTCAGCTTTTTCCCATTCAGTATGATATTGGCTGTGAGTTTGTCATAAATAGCTCTTATTATTTTAAGATGTATTTCATCAATACCTAGTTTATTGAGTGTTTTCAGCATGAAGGTGTGTTGAATTTTATCAAAGGCTTTTTATGCACCTATTGAGGTAATCATGTAGCTTTTGTCATTGGTTCTGTTTATATGATGGATTACATATATTGATTTGCATATGTTGAACCAGCCTTGCATCCCAGGGGTGAAGCCAACTTGATTGTGGTATATAAGCCATTTGATGTGCTGCTGGATTTGGTTTGCCAGTTTTTTATTGAGGATTTTCTTGTCTATGATCATCTGGCACAGTGGCCTGAAATTTTCTTTTTTTGTTGTGTCTCTGCCAGGTTTTGATGTCAGGATGATGCTGGCCTCACAAAATGAGTTAGGGAGGAGTCTCTCTTTTTTTATTGTTTGGTATAGTTTCAGAAGGAATGGTACCAGCTCCTCTATGTACCTCTGGTGGAATTCAGCTGTGAATCCGTCTGGTCCTGTGCTTTTCTTGGTTGGTAGGCTATTAATTACTACCTTAATTTCAGAACTTGTTATTGCTCTGTTTTGGGATTCGATTTCTTCCTGGTTTAGTCTTGGGAGGGAGTAAGTGTCTGGGAATTCATCCATTTCTTCTAGATTTTCTAGTTCATTTGGATAGAGGTGTTTATAGTATTTTCCGATAGTAGTTTGTATTTCTGTGGAATCAGTGATGATCTCCCCTTTATCATTTATTATTGTATCTATTTGATTCTTCTCTCTTTTCTTCTTTATTAGTCTGGCTAGCAATCTATCTATTTTGTTAATCTTTTTAAAAAACCAGCTCCTGGTTTCATTGATTTTTTTGAAGGGTTTTTCATATCTCTATCTTCTTCAGTTCTGCTCTGATCTTCGTTATTGCCTGTCTTCTAACTTTCGAATTTGTTTGCTCTTGCTTCTCTAGTTTCTTTGAATTGTGATTTTAGGGTGTCGATTTTAGATCCTTCCTGCTTTCTCTTATGGGCAATTAGTACTATAAATTTCTCTCTAAACACTGTTAGCTGTGTCCCAGAGATTCTGGTATGTGTGTCTTTTTTCTCATTGGTTTCAAAGAATTTATTTCTGCCTAGTTTTTTAATTTACTCAGTAGTCATTGAGGAGGAGGTTGTTCAGTTTGCATGTATTTTTGTCCTTTTGAGTTACTTTCTGAATCCCAAGTTGTAAGTTGATTGCACTGTGGTCCAAGAGACTGTTTGTTATGATTTCTATTCTTTTGCATTTGCTGAGAAGTGTTTTACTTCCAATTATGTGTTTGATTTTAGAATAGTTGCTATGTGGTACTGAGAAAAATGTATATTCTGTTGATTTTGGGTGGAGAGTTCTGTAGATGTCTATTAGGTCTTCTTGTTCCAGAGCTAAGTTTAAGTCCTAATATCCTTTATAATTTTCTGTCTCATTGATTTTTCTAATATTGATAGCAAGGTATTAAAGTCTTCCACTATTATTGTGTGTGAGTCTGAGTCTCTTTGTAGCTTTCTAAGAACTTGCTTTATGAATCTGGGCGCTCTTGTGTTGGGTACATATATATTTAGGGTAGTTATCTCTTCTTGTTACATTGATCCCTTTACCATTATGTAATGCCCTTCTTTGTCTTTTTAAATCTTTGTTGGTTTAAAGTCTGTTTTATCAGAGACTAGGAATGCAACCCCTGTTTTTTTTGTTTTTTTTTTGTTTTTTTTTTTTGCTTTCCATTTGCATGGTAAATCTTCGTCCATCCTTTTATTTTCTTATATGTGTCTTTGCATGTAAGATGGGTCTCCTGAATATAGCACACCAGTGGTTCTTGACTCCTTCTCCAATTTGCCAGTCTGTGCCTTTTAATTGTGGCATTTAGCCTGTTTACATTTGAGGTTAATATTTTTATGTGTGAATTTGATCCTGTCATTATGATGCTAGCTGGTTATTTTGCCCATTAATTGATACAGTTTCTTCATAGTGTGGTTGGCCTTTACATTTTGGTTTGTTTTGCAGTGGCTGGTACTGATTTTTTCTTTCCATACTTAGTGCTTTCTTCAGAAACTCTTGTAATGCACGCCTGGTGGTGACCAAATCCCTCAGCATTTGCTTGCTTTTAAAGAATTTTATTTCTCCTTCACTTATGAAGCTTAGTTTGGCTGGATATGAAATTCTGGGTTGAAAATTCTTTTCTTAAGGAGTGTTGAATATTGGCCCCCACTCTCTTCTGGCTTGTAGGGTTTCTGCAGAGAGATCTGCTGTTAGTCTGATGGGCTTCTCTTTGTTGGTAACGTGATCTTTCTCTCTGGCTTCTCTTAACATTTTTTCCTTCATTTCAACCTTGGTGAAACTAACGTTTCTAGTCCATGGGGTTGCTCTTCTCATGGAATATCTTTGTGGTGTTCTCTGTATTTCCTGAATTTGAATATTGGCCTGTCTTGCTAGGCTGGTGAAGTTCTCCTGGATAATAAATATCCTGAAGTGTGTTTTCCAGCTTGGTTCCATTCTGCCCATCACTTTCAGGCACACCAATCAAATGTAGGTTTGGCCTTTTCACATAGTCCCATATTTCTCTGAGGCTTGGTTCATTCCTTTTCATGCTTTTTTCTCCAATCTTGTCTTCACACTTTATTTCATTAAGTTGATGTACAATCTCTGATATCCTTTCTTCTGCTTGATCAGTTCAGCTGTTGAAACTTGTGTATGCTTTAAGAAGTTCTCATGCTGTGTTTTTTGGCTCTATCAGGTCATTTATGTTCTTCTCTAAACTTACTATTCTAGTTAGCAATTCCTCTAACTGTTTTCAAGGTTCTTATCTTCCTTGCATTGGATTAGAACATGCTGCTTTAGCTCAGAGGAGTTTATTATTACCCACCTTCTGAAGCCTGCTTCTGTCAATTCATCAAACTCATTCTTTGTCCAGTTTTGTTTCCTCTCTGGCAAGTAGCTGTGATCCTTTGGAGGATAAGAGGCATTCTACTTTTTGAAATTTTTAGCCTTTTTTTGCTGATTTTTCCTCATCTTCATGGATTTATGTACCTTTGGTCTTTGTTGGTGGTAACCTTCAAATGGAGTTTTTCCATGGTCTTCCTTTTTGTTGATGCTGATGCTGTTGTTTTCTGTTTGTTAGTTTTCCTTCTAACAGTCAGGTCCCTCTTCCCTCTGAAGATCTGCTGGAGTTTGCTTGGGGTCCCCTTCAGACCCTGTTTGCCTGGGTATCACCAGTGGAGGCTACAGAACAGCGAAGATTACTGCCTGTTCCTTCCTTTGGAAGCTTCATCCCAGAGAGGCATCAGCCAGATTCCAGCCGGAGCTCTTTTTTATGAGGTATCTGTTGACCCCTGCTGGGAAGTGTCTCCCCGTCAAGAGGCATGGGGGTCAGATACCCACTTGAGGTGGCAGTCTGTCCCTTAGCAGAGCTTGAGCATGGTGCCTGGAGATCTGCTCCCTTTAGAGCTGGCAGTCAGGAATGTTTAAGTCTGCTGAAACTGGGCCCACAGCTGTCCCTTCCCCCAGGTGCTCTGTCCCAGGGAAATGAGAGTTTTATTTCTAAGCCCTTGATTGGAGCTGCTACCTTTCTTTCAGAGATGCCCTGCCCAGAGAGGAGGAATCTAGAGAGACAGTCTGGCTACAGAAGCTTTGAGGTGCTGTGGTGGGCTCTGCCCAGTCTGAACTTCTCAGTGACTTTGTTTACCCTGTGAGGGGAAAACCAGCTACTCAAGCCCCAGTAATGGTGGATACCCTTCTTCCCAGCAAGCTCAAGTGTCCCAGGTTGACTTCAGACTGCTGCATTGGCAGCAAAAATGTCAAGCCAGTGGCTTTTAGGTTGCTGGGCTTTCTTGGGGTGGGATCCACTGAGCTAGACCTCTTGGCTGTCTGGCTTCAGCTCACTTTCTGGAAGAGTGAATCGTTCTTTCTCACTGGTGTTCCAGGTGCCACTGGGGTACAAAAAAAAAAAACCTCCTGCAGCTAACGTGGTGTCTGCCCAAATAGTCACCCAGTTTTGTGCTTGAAAGCCAGGACCCTGCTCTGGTAGGGTAGGCACCTGAGGAAGTCTCCTGGTTTGTGGGTTGCAAAGACGTGGGAAGAGTGTATTCTCTGGGCTGAATAGCGTTGTCCCTCAGAACATGGTCCTTTACAGCTTCCCTTGGCTAGGGGAAAGAGTACCTGGACCCCTTGTGCTTCCTGGGTGAGGCGATGCCACACCTTGCTTCTGCTTGCTGTCCATGGGCTGCACCCACTCTCTAACCAGTCTCAATGAGATAAACCAGGTACCTCAGTTGAAAATGTAGAAATCACCCCTCTTCTGTGTTGGTCTCTTGGGGGGCTACAGACCGGAGCTGTTCCTATTCAGCAGTCTTGCTGGGAAATCCTAAGTCAAATTAATTTAAAGAAAGACTATATTTTCTTGAATGAATCTCAAGGTTTTTATATATTTAAATAAATAAAAAATAAAGTAAAAATTGTCATGATACACAGAATCCAAAATGCAATTATATAAACCATTGGTACATAAAATTATGAGATGAATTTAAAAGAACATTTTAATGGTATCCCTGTTGTTACAAAAGCACATGTGCAAACATTGAAAAAAGTAAACAGTTGAGTACACATCAGATTGAGTCACAAATAATAATAAGGCATCACACTTTGATATTCTTCATGTTTCTGAGAATAATACAAATTTAGGATAATTTATATACAGAACTGGCCTACACATAGGACACCAGTGATAAGGTTTGGCTGTGTCCCCACCCAAATCTCATCTTGAATTGTGGTTCCCGTAATCTCCACATGTAATGGGAGAGACCCATTGGGAGTTAATTGAATCATGGGGGCAGTGTCACCTATATTATTCTTATGATAGTAAGTTCTCACGAGATCTGATAGTTTTATAAAGGGCTTTCTGCTTCGTTTGGCTGTCATTCTTCTCCTTGCTGCCGCCTTGTGAGGAAGGGCATGTTTGCTTCCCCTTCCACCATGATTGTAAGTTTTCTGTGGCCTTTGAAGCCATCCTGAACTGTGAGTCAATTAAACATTTTTTCTTTTTAAATTACCTGGTCTTGGGCAGTTCTTTTTAGTAGCGTGATTATACACTAATACATCAGGCAGTTGAAAAATGTGTTATTTCTAAATACACATTATTATTTTTACTTGCATGCATTTCTAATGAAGATTTTCTAAACATAGATCAAAACCAAAACACTGAGCTAGGGTTTGCATTAAAACAAGAAGCAGAATTAAATACTCATATTGAATATAATGTATGATGATATGAATACTGTGTTATTCATAAAAACAAGTATAATCAATATATAACTATAAAGGTAATTTTAAAAAGTATAATTCAGATTTAAAATGTTTTTTTTTAAGGCAACAAACTGTTATCACTGAAAATAAAAACTCATTGGAGGGATTAAGTCAAATTCTGAACAAAGCTATAGAGGTAGTTAGTAAATGGGATCTAGATTAGAGGGAGAGAAAACTAAGAGTTTCAAGAAAACAACAACAACAAAATATCATCTGCTCAATTCAATTTTAATCAGATTCTCAAATGGAGAAAATGCAATGAATAAAAAACTCTATCTTAGAAAAAATAATAATTTGGGAACACTGAAAAAGAGTCTTGAGATACAGGAACATAAAATATGCTCATTGGGAAAATAAAAATATGCACTGAAACTGCTGTGAAAATAGAGAACATCAAGCATTGTAAGTTGAACAACAAAAAACACAGATGTCAACAAAAGCGGTGGTAGAAAAAAGAGAATAGAATAATATTTGTAAACTACTGAAATTAAATGTGTTCTGTAACCAAGTAATATTTTACTCAACAGGATTTTTTTAAAGAGAAACTCAAATGGATAAAGATCAAGAGATTACCAAGATTACACTCAACTCACTTACAAACAATCAACTAAGAGAGAAATACAATTATTTCACAGGAAATTTCCAAGATGAAAAAATAAATGTTGAGTAAAGAAATTGGTAAAGACATCATTAAATCTAAACAAATATCACAAACATAAAATGATGCCAATATGAAATTAGGGGCTTATAACATCAACAATGATGATAGATACCACTAATTGAGTTCTTATAATGAACTACTTATTGTTCTTTGGTACTTTAAATGAAATACATCATTGGCTCATTGGAACAATCTGCAGAATAATATACACAAATACATTAAATAAAAATATAATAAAGTTAAAACAGTTTTAAAGTAGCAATAATTATATTTGCCAATTATACTTTTAAATTAAAAGTCCTTGTTAAAAACTAAAGAGTAATCAACTAATAATCAAAATAGAATGAGTAATTCCCATAAGTAATCAACTAATAATCAAAATGAATAATTCTTATTAAAATAGAAGGAAAAATTAGTAAAAGATATTGAAAGCAAGAACTTAAACAGTTAATACAATGTAGTTACTGGGAAGATTAAAATATAAGCATAAAAAATAAAGAAAATATGACAAGAAAGCAAGACAACAAGGAAGAAAAAATAATAGAAAAATTTCACAGGTAGAAGACACACACACTTAAAATAGAGAAGCTCAGAAATTTTAAAGTAAGATAACAGATACAGAAATTACGCCTGAAAAACACAAATAAAAATGAAGGTTAAACTATTATATGAAGATTTAAAAAATAGAATTTTAGGCAAAATTTCACTAATAGGATTAGGGAGAATCATTAATATATTAATTTCATCTGGAAAAATGTATATTCTAAATTCGTAAGAAATTTATAAGGAGTCTCAAAACGCATAAAGCAAAAATTTACAAAACAAAAAAAATTGAAAATCAACCATCATAAGAAAAAAAGTTTATTCATCCTTTATTAAAAATTAGTAGATCAACCAGACAATAATTAAAGAAAGATAAAAATGTTGATTAACAAGCATTATTTCACAGTTAATTATAAATTAACAGTTAACCATAGGATAAGTCATTAAGGAAATCTAAGGGAATTTGGAAAATATATGCATTATAGGGATCATGTAAAAAGACTAGAATCAAAATAGTAATTCATAATTAAATGAATGATAAATGCCATTGACTTTTTAACAATGTAGGGATTAGGGGTCCCAAGCCCTCATGAGTTGAAAATCTGCATATAACTTTTGATTTCTTAAAACTTAATTAATAATAACCTACTGTCAACTGGAAGCCCTACAATAACATAAACATTTGATTAACACACATTTTGTATATTATATGTATTATATACTGTCTTTTTACAATAAAGTAGCTAGAGAAAATGTAAGGAAGAGAAAATACGCTTACTGATTATTAAGTGGAAGTGGATCATGATAAAGGTCTTTGTTTTAAACATCTTTATTTTGAGTAGGCTCAAAATAGATTGGTCATACTGTCTTAGGGGTGGCAAAGGCATAAGAAAACCTCTGTATATGTGGACCTATGCCTTTCAAACTCGTACTGTTTGCAATTTGACTCTATGATTGATAACTTACTTCTGAAAATGTTTAGATACAACCCCAAAATTATCCTAGTTTAAATAACTTGTAACAGAAAATAAACATGCTGTGTGTGTGTGTATGTATGTAATAAATATAATTAGCAAATATATTACCATATATGCATGTGTGTATATGTATATATTTATATTTATATTAAATATAAAAATATATATTTATATTTTTATATTTATTCATCAATTATATATAGGTCTGATGAATTTACATATATATACATATATATAACTGATAAAATTTTGAAGTAAAACCTTGTACTAAACATTGTGAAATGAAGCTAAATAGGTTTTTTTTAATTGTATAGCCTCAAATCCTTAGCTATAAATCTGGCTAAAATTTACTATACTGTGCAATAGTTATAAGCTAAAACAAAAAAGAAACAATAAACTACAAAAAAGATGAAGAAAAAATGCAAAAGTAATTAAAAATCACAAAATAAAAATAGACACTAAATAGAAGGAGCTAGCAAAGCCCAAAACTGGTTCTTTGAAAAGAACAATTTAAAAAAATTTAAATTTTGTCAGAAAGCAGTGAGATAGGAAAGAGAGGAGATAATCAAAGGAGGAAGAAAATAAATAGAAAAAAAGAAAGAAGGAAAACAGAAAGAAAGGAAACAAACACTCCAGAAAAAGAAAATCAATCTTGCAAACAAAATGAAAGAGTGGACATAATTTAAAGAACAACGAATATTTGATAAAGTGAGATGACAATCAACTAATTTGTTTCAATTTACTTGAATACAAATATAAATAAATAATTTCCCAGAGGGGGCAGGGTAGAGGAGTGGAAGAGAAAAAGTTACCAAAAGTTATTCACAAATGAAAAGAATACTTGAGTATCAAAGGAATAGATCAGTAGTTTAAAATGTTTGTGCTAGATTGACATCAGTGAAATGATAGAATGAGAAACTCAAAATCTAACCCCTCCATGGAAAATGGGCTAAAAATATTTAAATCAATTTATTGTGAGCTCTGAAACTTGTTTAAAGTAATAGATAATAGTTGGTTCAAATAATAGACTAACCAAAAACTTGGGAGGAAAAGCTAGGAAATCAGATGTCATAAGAAAAATTAATACAAGCTGTAGCTGAGAAAGCCCAGATCTTGGATTTTCTGGAGAAATATCTCAGTCAGCTATTTTAAATATAAACAATGAGATAAAGTAAACTATGTGTAAAGAGCTAAAGGAAACTGTAGGAAGGATGCCTTAACAACTGAGAATATTAAAAGGAAGAAATAAGCAACCAAATAATTTGGGAGTTGAAAATTAAAATTGCTGAAATAACAAATTCACTAGAGGGACTCAACAACAAAATCAAGTGGGCAGAAGAAAGAATTAATGTAGTTTGGTTAATTAAGATTATTCTATCAGAGAAACAGAACAAAGGCTGAAGAAAAATGGACAGATTCTCAGAAATCTGTGGAACATCATCAAGAGTAACCACCTATGCATCATAAGGGTTCAAGAAAAAGAGAAAAAAGATAAATGGACAGACAGGCTATTTGAAGACATGATGACCAAATGCTCCCAAATTCGACACATTGCTTTGGCTATTTAGGGTCTTTAGTGGTTCCATATGAATTAGCTATAAAGAAAATCCAAATCAAAACCAAAATGAGAAAATACTTGGCTGTAATAGTTTAAAAAAAAAAAACAAAACTATTTGGGACTTTTGTTCATTGCTGGTGAGGGTGTAAGCTCATGAAGCCACTATGAAAGATAGTCCAGTAGTTCCTCAAAAAAGTTAAACATAGAATTACTACATATATTAGTCTATCTGCATTTCTATAAAGGAACACCTGATGCTGGGTCATCAGAAAGAAAAGAAGTTTATTTTACTTATGGGTCTGCAGGCTGTATATGAAGCATAGTACCCACATCTGCTTCTGATGAGTGCCTCAGGAAGCTTACAATCATTCTGGAAGGTGAAGGGGAGCCAGCATGTCACATAGCAAGAGAAGGAGCAAGAGAAAAGGGAGGAGGTGCCAGGCTCTTTTAAGCAATTAGCTCTCATGTGAACGGATAAATTGAGAACTCACTCTTTTATGCAATGACACCACCAGCACCAAGCCATTTATGAAGGATCCACTCTTGTGCCCCAGACAACTCCTACTTAAAGTGCCCCACCTTCAACATTGAAGATCACATTTCAGCATGAGATCTGCAGAGGACATACTTAGAAATCATATCACTGTATGACCCAGCAGTCTCATTCCAAGGTATATGAACATATGTGTTCAATTCTTTTAAGAAAACATATATGAACATATGTTTTCAATTCTTTTAAGAAAACATATGTTCATGCAGAAAAATGTTCATGGCAGCATTACTCACAACAGCCAAAATGTGGAAACAACTTAAGTGTTCATCAGCTAATGAATGAATAAGCAAAGTGTGGTATAATCATAAAATAGAATATAATTCAGCCATAAAAGTGAATAATATACTGTTACATGCAACAATATTGGTGCACTTTAAAAACATTTTGTTATGTGAAAGAAGCCAGACACGAAAGGCCACTATCATTTCATACATGAAATGCCCAGAACAGGCAAATCTATAGAGACAAAAAGTAAATTAGTTGTCAAGGGATAAGGAAAACAAAGAATTGGGACTAACTGCTAATTGGTATGATTTTTTTTTTTGGTGGAAAGGGTGAAAAATGAAATATCCAAGAATTAGTTGTGATATTACATGCGGAACCACTGAAATGTACATTTAAAAAATGGTATCTAAAGAAGTCAGCAATAAGTAACGACAGGCACGAGATTTCACGTGCAAGTGCTACCAAACATTCAAGAAACAGTTACTTCCAAATTCTAAAAACTTACTGCCATAAAATATACAACACAGTTATCCTGTCTACTAATTTTATGAGACTTGTAAGATTTGATGCCAAAAAAAGGAAACACCAAAAAAATCAGAAAAGTACTGCATAAAAAGTTATGATTACAGGCCAATGTAATTTCTCATTAATGACAATAAATGCAATAATATTTAAAAATGTTACAAATGGAATAAAAACTGCTTTTCTTTGCATGCATTTAATTATGTATGTGTGTGTGTGTGTGTGTGAATGTTTGTAAAATATTGTGATCAAATTGAATTCATCTCAGAAACAAGTTATTTAACTTAAGAAAATCTGTAAAACATTACATTGAATATATCAAGATTTAAAGTATCTGCAAGAAACCATAAAATATGAAATAATGTATATAAAAGTATAACACATATTGCTGATTTGATAGGTATGTCAATATATATCTATTTATATTTACATACACACACCTACATACCCACACATGGATGTATCTTGAGGATGATGATTAAGGGAGATGGCAGATAATGCATGCAACCTATCAGGTATAAAATGGTTCTTCAATTGTGTTGATTACATTTTATTTTTAAGCTGGATAATTGCTATATAAAGGGTTGTTTATTTTATCTTTTACATTATTTTTTATTTCTGTGTTATTTTACACGTTTCTACAGAAGCAAATGCATTGGTTTGCTTTTTTGATTTCTCCTGTTCTAATTTTTTAAATCTGTTAATAATAATTTACTTATACATACTAGTTTTCAATAATAATGTATAATTTTCAAAGCTACTTAACATTTTTTGCATGTGCTACGATATTCAAATTATATATTTTACTCAGAAATGTATTGATATCATTAAAAGGAATCATGGTAAACACTGTTTTCATATTTATGAAAAGACATCTTACATGCCAGTATAAATTTTTCTCTAGTTACACCTAAAATGATTATTTGTACATTGAGGTCAAAAAAATTTTTTAGTATTTAGAACTAGAGCTTCTCTTAAGTAGGATTTGCCTTTAATTAAGAAGAAATATCATCCTAGGCTGCTTTTAGTGAGCAAGACAAGAGTAAAAAAGAAAGTATGAAGATGCGAATGGTAATAAAAATAAGGACAGAATGTGAGAACAAAACAAAGAAGAAAAGAATTGAGAGAAATGACAGGAAGAGAGAGAAAGAAAACTTTGAGTGAGACATAAAAAGGCAGTGAGCAAAGGAAGACAAAGAGATAAAAAAAAGAAACAGATAAGAAGAGAAGTGGGCAATGGAAAAGTGGCTCCACAGCATGGCAGGAAGCTGGTTAGCTGAGAAAGATGATCAGTAAGACCTCCCAAGGACGAGATGAGGAAGGACTTCTCAATCAAAGGAATCTAACATTGCATTCCATGTTATTTGCACTGCTTTGAAGTTAGATACACAATACAGTCTGATAATCTTAAGTCTTGTGCGGTAGAGGTGAAAAATAAGTAGAAATATAATAAAGACAAACATGCCAAAATTCTTCCCCTTTGCAGAGAGTCCATTGTTCCATTAAGGACCTACTTGTTCAGAAGTTCTAGGCAATGGCTTCACAAAACGAAAAAGAACACTTATCAGGTGGATTTCTCAGGCATGAGTATGTCACACACAAACACATGCACACACACTCACACCTCCCCCGACCCAACAAACACACAGGTTTTTATATATATGAGAAAATTGATGAAAGTAGGTTAGATAAATTAGGTCATATTTTATATAAAAACATAAACAGTATTTGTATTATTTTTAAGTGTTTAAAATTCACTTATTTAGAATTTACATTTGTTATGGTACAAAATTCCACTTGATGTGTTCTTTCAGAGTTTGGTATAGAAAAGGGGAACAAGAAAGTTATTACAATAATAATTACATAAAACATTTGTCTTGATTATGTGGGAAATGCTTTCAGTATTTCAAGTTTAGAAATTTCTATTGAATGGAGATTGCTTTGAAGTCACTTTCTAAAAAGCTTCATTTATGTATAATTAATAAATTAAAGTTTTATGAATTTATGGTATATAAAGTGACATTCTGATATATGCATACATTGTAAAATAATTACTGCAATCAATAAACATATTCATCACTTCACATAATTATTTTTTGTGCATGTGTGATAAAATTACTTAAGATCTACTCAGTAAATTTCAAGTATAGAATCTCGTATTAACTATAGTCACTGCTGTATGTTAGCTCTCAGAACTTATTTATCTTGCCTAATTGAAACTTTGCACCCGTTGAAATTATAGCTTCTTCATTTCTGGATGAGAACTCCTCACATAGCTCATCAGTGACTTCTGCTCTTGAGGCTCCAAGTTATCCATAGTCAAACCACAAATTTAAAAAATAAACACTAGGCTGGGTGCAATGGCTCACGCCTGTAATCGCAGCACTTGGGGAGGCTGAGGCGGACAGATCACTTGAGGCCAAGAGTTTGAGATCAGCCTAGGCAACGTGGTGAAACCCTATCTCTGCTAAAAATACAGAAATTAGCTGGGCATGGTGTCAGGCACCTATAGTCCCAGCTACTTGGGAGGCTGAGGCAGGAGAATCACTGGAACCCAGTGCGGGAGAGGTTGCAGTGAGCCAAGATAGACTGTATTCCAGCCTGGGTGACAGAGTGAGACTCTGTCTCAAAAAGTGAGCAAACAAACGAAACACTAAATTTCTCAATTCTGGGAATGAAACTGTTTCATTGTTAAGGCATTTTTAACAAGTTTATTATATTTCTTTTAGTCATCGAAACAACTATGTGACGTTTTTACCATTTATATTTAAGAAGATAATTTCCCCGGAAATCTATTATAATGTTTCCTCACTTTCAGTCTAGTAAAACAATATTTATAGTCTCTTCGATTATTTCTACAACTCTGCTCTCATATGTGTACTTCACAGAAATTTTCTAGGTATGACAAAAGGAACTATTTAATGTAATGTATCCCTCCTCCATAATACAATTGTTGACAAGAAATATGAAAGAAAAGGCAAGAAAAATAAATCATTAAATAAATAATTGAGTGATTTGACCAAATTGTCCACTGATTAATACTCCTGTTTGCAAGCCAATTATTGCTTATGATCATTTTCCTATACCATGAAAAGTTGTACCTCACTCCAGAGAAGAACAGATAACTCTCTCTAATATGTAATAGCAAGAGATATGGGAACACTTGTTTTATTAAAAATTTCTTTGTCTTGTCTTGATTTCAAAATAGATGATAAACAAAGTAGTTATTCTTCATCAAGCAATATAAAACATAGTTCTTTCAAAAATAGGTAATATTAAGAAAATTATTAAAATCAACCTTGTGCTTGAGCAAAACTTCATGTATGAATGCCTTTTAAAATTTGTAATATCTCAAAAGCCTACTTTTTAGGTATGAGATATTAGTGATTTTTAGTAGTATAATTTACTAAAATGAAGATTTTTATGATACATAAGATAAACCAATTTACCAGTGAACTAATGACTCTAGTCTATTAGAATTTTCAGTTGTATGGGTATGCCTTCCATTTCTCAAAAAAAAAAAAAGACGTTTGCATTTTGTTTTTTAAAAATTCTAGAAATATAAAGTTTAAGGCATCATTGTTATTACTCTCTATTCTTCACTATTTCTTTTCATTCATTTATGTAAATGCATTACCATTGAAGAATTCTAAAAGGAAAGTATGTGGGAAAATAATGAATCCTCTGTAATAAGAACATGTACAGTTGGAGCAAGATAGCTGTGAACATAACACATGCTACAAAATATTCCCTAGAATAATTGACATCCCAAACTAGTATAGTAGCCATTTTATAAATGTTTATCTTTTTAATGCTGAGAATGTCATTGTTGAGATAGTGACCCTGGTAAATTGTTGACAATAGATGGGTATAGAGGGAGAATATGTAAGGGTACTGTTATTGCTGTATAGCACACCGGTACTAACAGTGGAGGCAGGCATTGTGAGTGTGTGGTGTCTGATTGCAAGCATGGATGATAATTGTTAACAGAAAGTTTTTCAAGATGATGTGTCAGGATGACCCAGCAGACAGCTGGAAGACAGTGGCAGATATTCCCAGAATCAGACACATATAGCAGAAGCTTACACAGAGGTTGGAAATTACTGCCAACCCTTCTTACAAACTTAATAGAAAAAGATCTTAACATCAGTGTGATATGGGGTATTAAACTAATTATCAAAACAAACATGTAAGACCAATAGTCCTTAATGTAGTGGTATGGGAGCACCTTAAGAGCTCAAAGCTTAGGTTGCAGTAGTGCAATTAACTTAATCACAACATTGAGTCATGATGAAGAAAGTAGCAGAGAGGAAATCATACATTATTTAATAATCTCTTAATGTGGTAGCTCATACCCTGAGTACTGAGCTCCATTTAATTCTCAAAGAAACCCTACAGTTGAGTGGATGCTTCAAATGTTAACTTATAAGTAATTTGTCTACATTCATTGGTAAACTGTAAATGCCGAGAGAATATTTTATCTGCTTTATTCATTCTTAGTTCTTCTATGTGACATAGTACTTGACTTTTAGTGGACACTAAGGCAATATCTATAGGTGGAATTGTTCTTGAAATAACAATACTAAAATTAAACTTGAATATTATTCAATAGAAATTTCCTTTATTTGCAGTGTTTAATTTTGAAGGACATGGCTTAGAGTTTAGAAATAATAAGGTGGTAAAGGATGGAAATACTTGACATCATTGCCTATATACTTGACATGCTAACTGAATGAGAACAATTAGTAGTTAGTAATGCTTTTATAAAACCAGAATTGACTATGGCCCTATTTTTACTGGGAGCAGAGAAGATGGCAAAGATTCTCTCCTGGGTAACCATTGTCTCATTGAACATAATGTACGTGTGCGCTCTCTCTCTGTCTCTCTCTCTCTCTTGCTCACTCTCTTTCTCTCTCTCTTGATAAACCAATACTACTCCCAGAGATTTTCTGTTCAGAAGCTGGCATAGATAGCATAAAACTGCGATAAAAAGAAAAAAATTATGCTCTTTATAAGATAAATATATATTTTATGTTATCTTCATTACCAACACTTGAAAAAGAAAGCAAGATATAAAGTCAAAGTTGCAACCATTGTAAGTGATGGAAAGATTTATATCTTAAAAACTCTTTTCATACAACATATTTAATACATAGTCATATGTCAAACGTTGTTTTGGGTGCATATATATATATGGTATATATATATATACTACAGACTCCTCTAAACCAGTCTCTGACCTTATATATCTTACATTGTAGAGAAATAGATATAAAACAGATTAAAAAGTAAATATTTACAATATTGGATGGTGATAAGTGCTATATGGACAAGTTCTCTTCCTATTTTAATATTTAAATCACTGATTTTAAAAGTCCTTTATGCAATAAATATATCAATGCTTTTTAGTCCTATGTATTTAAATGATTTTCCCCCTCAATTTATCCATTTTTTCTAAGAAACAAAGCAAATGCAAAATTTGAACATTATATTCTTATGAAAAATATCCTCTGTGTAGAAAATTGATTAGTTGTTCAAATTCTCTCTATATTTTAAAATTGTACATCTACTATTAAATGAAGGCTGTGATGAGATACTCATAATTAATTCAATGACATGAAGTATTTTTTATCACACTGTGTTTATGCCACTCTCAAAGCGAAAGAGTCGGTACTTTTATTTATTTTAATGTGGTTTCAATGACACTAACAGAGAATGCTATTGCTTTTCTGTTTGTTTGGTAGTATCCTTGTCAATGAAAAATTTTTCTTTTCATTATATTCCACATGAAATTTTAACGTCTTGTACTTTTATTTTCTGTCAATTCTAGAATGACTAAAAATAATCTTGTTTTCTTTGTTAGATTTTATGAAAGCTAAGTAAAAGAGCAATTTGAATGCATTATGATTGGTATAATTCAGATAGGCGACATGCTGCTTTCTGACTTCTAAAAGAGTATGTATAGAGTTTTATAACAATGTTTATGGAAATTAGAGCTTTTAAAGTTATTATAGTTACTGTATTTTCTCTTTAGTCATGCAAAACACATCTCTGACTGAGAAATGGTCATTAGGAAACTACATTTTAAAAAATTTAAAAAATTAGTCAAAATCAAGATTTTTGCTTAAATTAAGATTTATGGAAGAAAATGTATAGTATCCATTAAGAAGAATGTTTTAGGCAGCAAAAATCAACAACAACAAAAATCATTGTGTGAAGAGTAAGAAGTGTACCTTAAAATGTGAACAAGACCTGCAGTTTAAAATCTCCATTTTATCCCTGATTAAATAAATGTAAATTTGAATTTTGTTTAGAACTTAATGGACAGGGAGGGATCAGCAGGAGTTCAAGAAATCTTGAAAATTTCCAATTTAAGAATGTAATTCTCCACAAAAGGCCATGCCTTCTAGGAAGAGCACTGCATTCTAGTATAATTTGAAGATATTTATTAATAACAGTCTGAAATGTTTCCAGTATAACAAGTGTTAGAACCTTTGTACTATACATAAACTAGTTGAGATTTTTCTACAAAGTGTTTGTTCCCAATACTATAACAAATTTTTCCAGGCCAGATAGCGATGTTAGGACATTGAATTCTCTATATATGCGAATCATGCATGCTTATTAAAGTAATGTGATGTGGCCAGGCACAGTGACTCACACCTGTAATCCCAGCACTTTGGGAGGACGAGACGGGTGGATCATTTGAGGTCAGGAGTTCAAGACCAGCCTGACCAACATGGTGAAACCCTGTCTCTACTAAAAATACAAAAACTAGCCCCACATAGTGGTGGTGGTGGGTGCCAGTAATCATAGTTACTTGGGAGTCTAAGGCAAGAGAATCCTTTGAACCTGGGAGGTGGAGGTTGCAGTGAGCCAAGATCGTGCCATTGCACTCCCACCTGGGCAACAGAGCAAGACTCCATCTCAAAAAAATAAAATAATAAAATAAAATGGTTATGTGATGTGTCCTCTGAAAATAGATCCAGCACACTCAGTTAGCGAAGGATAAGGGTATGTTAATCTCTTTTAGTTTTTATGATAAAGTGAATTCTAATCAAGAATCAGTTGGTAACTTGGCAATACGTACCTTATAATAATGAACAAAATACGAATATTAGGACTCAATTCCTTTACAACAGTATGATATTCTAACAGCAATTAAAATATTAGGTTGATGCAAAAGTAATTGCAGTTTTGAGATCAAGTGACAATTTTCAGGGAAGTGCAGCTTGGGATATGTGTTTCTTAGTCAATGATATAGTTAGTAAAATTTTATGAAGTATCACTGTTAGCTTTTTGTTATTTTTAACTTTAAAGAAATTGTTCAATGTATTTTTATCCTAGGAGAAAGACAAGGTAGACAAATGGAAGTATATATTGTAATATGTATATGCCGTGACAGAAAAGGAGATTGATAGCTAGTAGTCATAGTAATAGCATCAGAAGCAATAGCAATAGCGAGAACAGGAGTGATTTTTTTTCTTTTTTTTTTCTTTTAATAGATAATCAGTTATTAGTGCCAGATGCCTTCCTCTGCAGGTAAATACCTTTCATTCATTTCATCTAGAACTTGCCAGAAAACAGAATAATGGAGTGTCTCTGCAATCAAACTGACAGAATTTCAAAATCCTACCTCTTTCACCTAATAAGTAGCTTTTTATTTGTATCATTAACGTGGCCCTTTCATTTCTCTAGGTTTCCCCGGCCATGTAACAAATAAAAAGAATGATACAACCTGACTCATAAGGTTGCTGTGAGGACTAAATTAGAAAACACATTTAAGTTACTTAGAACATGCTTGACACATATGAATCACAGAAAAAAAAAAGGTTTCTTTTATCATCCCTTCTTTTATAGTTCAGAAAACTTAAATTTAGAATATTTAAATAACACTTTATATCACATAACTAACAAGTTGCAAAATCAGGATTTACTTCATGGTTCTAGAATGCAAGTAACATTTAATTCAGTATGGCAATTGTAGGCATGAGAATTATGTCAGTTAAGGTGTGTCTAATTTAGCCATTTTATAATTTTTTTAATAGTTTTACTTAAAGTCTTCATAAAGGAATAAAGAAAACATTACTGGACCCAATAAGGAGTAAGGATAATGTATCTCACACAAAACAGTTAAACTCAAGTGCATATGTTCACACACAGTAACTTATAAGAATTATATAATATAATACTAATGTGAAGTTAAATGATTGGGAGCTCAGGCAATAACCTATTTCAAGTAAATCAAAATAAACTACTTTTGCTATGTGGATCTATGTTATTTTTTAAATCTTTTCATTCAAAATTTCTTCATATAGAATCCTTTTATAAAAACAGTGTTTTAGAGTTAAGAGTCTATAAAAATATGTATATTTCAAAATGAATAATATTTCTGAGGGCACACAGTGAGAAATTGAAAAATATTGTACTTAAACCTGGGAATTTTGACTGCTGGCCCAGTACTTTTTAACTAAACTACCTTCTCTAATGGAATTACCCTTCAAAAGCCAAATTACTGACTTCTGGGAAATCACCAATGTAAGAGAATTGGATATTGTATATAATGCAGTATTTTGGCACATTTGACTTTCCCAGTAAATATGTAAATAGGTTTCTTTAAATTAGCAGAACTCTCAAAATGGTTGAGAGATAAATCCCCATTTGCTACTTTACTGTATCTTATCTGAGCACCCCAGATCTTGCTCGCATGTTTGAGAATTAGCTATAGTCTTTATATGCACACCCGTGGATATTTGTGTAAGTATGTATGTATGTATGTGTGCTGATGGGTAATACAAGAAAAACAATTTGAATGAATTTAAAATCACTTTCAAATAAAAAAAGATACACTAACTTTCTGAGCTTGTTTACTACATCAAAGATACAGAAATTTACCAATATTTATAATATTTTCCACTTTGAGGCATTTGCAGGCCAACACCATTAAAGCTTAGATTCTTTCTTTTTCTACTTCATTATTTTTTGTATCTTTTCTCTCTCTTGTAAAACAAACATTCTCTACACAGATGTTCCAAGAAATGGGCCTTTGTGAAAGATTGTGAACTCGATGAAGAAGTACAGAGCTTCAGAAAGAAGGAATTGATTGATGCATTATTTTATAATTTTCAGTATTTAAGTCCTTATAACTAGTTTTTCATTTTATTCTTAACACATTAAGAATAAATGCTCCTTATATCAGCACTTGTTATTCTCAAAATTATTATTTTAAAATAACCTATTACACAGAAGTTAAGAATTGGAAAAGAAGGCACTATGTTCCAGAAATTAATCTGAATATTTTTACCGGTGTGGAGATCACTGTCAATCTTTGCAAGTAATTCTTAAACAAAAACCAGAATTGATTATATAGAAAATGTTTCCAAGTTTCTATTCATTCATTCACTTATTCATCCAAAAGACATTTAAAAAATATCTACCCATATTGGTATTTTATAATAAAATTAAGTAAATGGCAATGACTAAGATAAACCTGTCCTCAAGGAAGTCACAGTTGGTGGTAGAGAAAGGAAAAGATCAGAGAGGTGCAAGAGAGTGTGTGTTAACTGTCAAGGTCACCACAGGATGCTTGGGGACAACATTAGAGGGAATTTAGATTTTGATAAAGTTGGTCCAGCTACCATTAAGAAAGATTTAACTCAAATGTAGGCCATTGTTTCACTCTACTTATGAGACAGATTTGATACCTGCTATGGTCTGAATGTTTTTAACCCCCTAAAGTCATAAGTTAAAACCCCATCCCCATATTGATAGTATTACAAGATGGGGCCTCTGGGAGGAGATTAGATCACAAAGGCAGAATCTTTATGAATGGGATTAGATCCCTTATAAAAGAGGGCCTCTGTGAAAATACAGTGAGAAGGTACTGTTTATGAAATAAGAAATGGGCCCTTACCAAACAATGAAAGCACTGGTGCCTTTATCTTGAATTTCCCAGTATCTAAAACTGCAAGAAATGAATTTCAGTTGCTTACAAGCCACATAGTCTGTGGTATTTTATTTTAACATCCCCAAAGGACTAAAACAATATCAAATATTCATTTTCACGAACTTAAAAGAGTATTATCAAAACTTTTATTCTAATACCAAAGAGGCTAGTACCAAAAGTTAGATGACCTCATGTAAAAAGGAACTTTGGCTAATTCATGGTTCAAGCTCATTGAAAATTGGAATGTTCAAATGTTTTTGGGCATAAGATCTTCTGTCTCCATCCTCTCTTCTCTGCATTAAAGATTTCTAAAAGTATTTAACTATTTTCAGTATTTACTCATTTACTTGTCCTTATGCTAAAAACTTTAAATGCACTATTCATTTTAACCTTCATAACAGCCTTAAATATTAAATATAACTATGACTCTTATTTTAAATGAAGAAAAAGAGGCATTGAAGAGTTAAATAACTTCCTGAATTTTAGTTTCAGTAACTAATGAAACCAGGATTTAAACCCAGGTAGGCTAATTTCTGAGCCTTTGGTCTTAAACCACCGTATAGAATGTCATTAACCATGACAGTATATCACTTCTCTTCATACTAACATAATGCTGGTCAGCTTTTATCCTTTGTTCTGAAATGCATTTGGCATGAAGTAATAGATTATAAAAGATTAACACTGTCCATTTGAATTTTTTATCCTGGCTTAATGAGATTTAGAAGACAAAGTGACTAGTAAGCCTTAAACAGTAGAAAAATCAATAAACATAGTTTTAATATTGACAATAATGGGAGACCACACCATCACTTTTATTGAATCTAATATTTATGTCTCACTAATGAGACTAAAGGAATGTTTATATTTATTGCTTAGATACACTTATAATAATCTTTAGTAATAAAATTTTATTTACCCAAAATATTTCACTGCTTAAGTTTATCTGTTCAGTTTAAGAAATATTATTTGCTTTATATGTTTGTGTTGAAAGGTTTAAGGTTGACTGTAAAAATCTTAACGATGAATTGTGTTGTGAATGAAATTGATATAACTGCCCAATGGCCAGTATAAATTTTATTATCATAGTTCTAATGCTATTTATGATTGTTTCCCAGATGTTATTAGGCTGCATTGAATCATACACAATTCATCAGAAATTCATGCCTAATGCTCAATGACATATTAAGAAGGCATTATCATTTTCCTGCATGAAGAGACAGAGATCAGATTCAGGGAGGCTGTAGCAGCTGAAATTTGTGGAGTTATAGACAGTAGGGAAATACATAGATAAAGAGATCCAGAGAACTGAAAAGACCTTTGAATCTGTTGGTAAATACCAAGGCATGCATGCACAGGGTGAAATTCTCTGAGGCTGAGAAAGAATGATCCAGGAGCTGTATGTTGAAAAATGCCCACGCAAGACTTGAAGATATCTGAGTTCTAACCATCCAGTGTGAAAAGTCCTCATAAACACCAACAACATTCAAAAGAGACAGTAGAAGAGTTGTGCTTTAGTGAAATGGCTGAAATAGTTCTGAAATAAAGGTAACTGCCTCCAACAAAAGTTACAAACAAGTCAGAAACAGGGTAAGGTAGTCTGCAAATAGATTAGCTTCCTGCAAGAACAGAACTCAGCACTCATTAAATAAAAATTAGTATTATAGTAATATAGAATTTAAAAATATAGAAAAGTGATGTGTAACTTCTGATTTAAATATTACTAGACATATCAAACATCAGAAAAATATGACCTAAAACCAAGAGAAAAATCAGTATCCAGAAAGAGATCCAGAAGTGATAAGATTATGTCATTAGTAGACATGATCTCTAAAGTAGCTATCACAAATCTGCTCACAGATTTAAAGGGAAATGTCAATTGATAAGAAATGGGAAACATAAAACTAAGTGAAACTTTGAAAAATGAGCATGCATTTTGTATACTGAGAAATTTGCTGATTGTAGTTAGTTCCAGATTAGATATTGCAGAAGCAAGTATCAGTAACTTTGAAGACCTAATAAATCCAATCTAAACTAAAGCAGAGAGCAAATAAGTTGGAAGAATATTAGCTGACTTCCAGTGGCCTATGAGACAATATCAAGTGGTCTAACTTTCATAATTAGAGTCACACGATGAGAAGTCAGAAACCAGAGACAGAAAAAATATTTCAAGAAGCAATGACAAAAATTTCCCAAATTTCATAAGCTACAAAGAATAGCCAAATTTATAGTCACAGTTAGGCATTTTAACACAGTTCCCTCAGTAACCGATAGATCATGAAGATAAAATTGAAGACCACACAGCTTCTGCCTATTTCTAATGGGACACTGCTCTGGGGGACTGCAGTAACCATGTAAGATGTTAAACTATCCTAAGACTGTCATCTGGAGAGTCCGTATGTAGGCATTTAAAAGCTTCAGATGATCTCCCAGCAGACAGCCTGCATGAACTCACAGTTACGTGAGTGAGCCATATTAGATGTCAGCCGAATTGAACCTTCACGGTGCTATTACATCAGCCAGTATTTGGATATTATCTCTTAAATAAACTCAATTAAGAAGTGCCCAGCTGAGCTCTTTTCAAATTCCTGACTCACAAAATAAAATTGTTTTTTAGAGCTGCAAAATTTTGAGATATGTTCATATGCAGAAATTGATAATTGGAACAGTAATTAAATTTATAATTAAAACTTTTCACACACACATGTTCACAATCTCTAGGTTGAGATGGCATCATTGGTAAATTCTGCCAATAATTTAAAGAGCAAAAATGCAAGCGGTTCCAGAAATCATAATAAAGAACTCAATTTCTATTTGTTTGTTATAAAACCTGATAAAGATAAGACATGAAACTTAAAAAAAATAGAAGTTAATCTCACTTTTGTTCATAAATGTGAAAATCCGAAAAAATACCTTAAATGATATTGAGTGATAGATAGATAATAAACATATAAATATGCCATGAGCAAACTATTTTCTTCTCCAGGAATGCAACACTGTTTAAAGATTTGAAAATCGATTGTAATTCAACTTATTAACCAAATAAAGGAGAAGAAAATTGATTATCACAATCGATTCAGGAAAATATGCATACTAAAATTCAACATGGTTCATAAACTATCCTGGCAAACTAATATTCTTACATTTCTGATGGGAGTGTAATTAGCTACTGGGGAAAACTATTTTGTCATTGTCAAATGTGCTCATATGCTTGTCCAGTGGCCCCACATTTTACTATCTAGTTTTATACTCAAAATGCATGCACATAAACAATAAAATTCATTTATAAAATTTTCTGTTTAACCATTTGAAATAATCTCAATTTGAAAGCAGTCGAAATGTTCATCAATATATGAATGAACACATATGTTGTATATTACTCAGGCAGTAAAATACTACATAGCATTAAACATAAACATATATCAGTAGAACATGAATTAATATCACAAGCAAGATGTTGAAAGACTAAAAGAAACAAAAGCATACACACCATATGGTATCATTTTTGATAAGTTCCCAAAGTAACAAATTAATCTATAATTGTAAAATTCAAGATAGTGTTTGTATTTGGAGAAGAAGGAGATAGAAATGATACAGAGTTGACATGTGGAAGGCTTCGGATATGCTGGCGATGAACCATTTCTTGATCTGTGTTTATGATTTCTTGGGTGTATTTACATAACAACTGATAGGATGGTAGGCAAAATAATGCGCCTTTCCCCTGCCAAACATGTCCAGGTCCAAACTGCTGAATCTTGTAAATATGTTAGGCCAAATGGCTGAGGGGAATTAAGATTGCAAATATAATTAAAGTTAATAATCAGATGACCTTGAGACGGAAAGATTATTCTGAATTATCAAGGTAGGATGGGTTGGGAGATCACAGTCCTTACAAGTAGAAGAGATAGGCAGAAGTGAGGAAACCAGAGAGATAATATTATGAGAAGGACTCAGCCCCACGTTGCTGGCATTGAAGATGAAGGAATGGTGCCTTGAGCCATGGAATGCGGGTGGTATCTAGAAGTTGGGAAAGGCAAGAAGACCATTACAGAAGGAATACAACTTACCCTTCAATTTTAGCACAGCAAGATCCATTTCTGTTTTCTCACCTTTAGCATTGTAAGATAATAAAGTTGTTTTTCTTTAAATCACTAAGATTGTGGAAATGTGTTACAATGATATAGAGAAACATATTATCAAACTATGAATTATTTGTGCACTTTTTGTAATTATTTAAAAGTATTCAATATGTGCATATATATTTTTTATTATCTGAGAAAGCTCAACTACCAAAAGCACTGAAGTGTCCAGAAGTCTATGTTTAACAATAAAATTAATTTTTTAAATAATCTGGATAAGAAAGATTACCAATATCAGTGAGAAGATAACTTGCCTGGTGAATTTCCAAACACCGCATAGTAAGCCTAGTAATGATCCACCAAAGATATCCACATCTTAAAGATATGACTAATTTAATGATCTTGAGATAGGGAGATTGTCCTGGGTTATCTAGATGGTTACAATATAATAACCAGCATCTTTATATGAATGAGTCAGGAGGGTCAGAGTGGAGAGAAGGAGAATGGTACATTAAAAACAGAGGTCATAGGAAGCCATCATTCAAAGATTGCAGGCAGCCTCTAGAAGCTGGAAAAGCCATGGTAACAGATAATCTCAGCACCACCAGAAGTAACGCAGTCCTGGTAATGCATGTTAGGCTGAAGAACACCAGAAATGCAAGATGTTAAAAACTGCGTTGTTTCAAGCCAGATTTATGGTAACTTGTTATAGCAACAAGGGGATAAGAGTAAACCCGCCCGTGGAATTAGGAAAACTGTCCAGTACCAAATTAATTGCTTTCTTGGAGGTGTCTTCTAGTTGAGTTTAAGTCTACAGATTGTGAATTCTGGCCAACAAACTTCACAAAGCTGACATTTTTAGACAGTTGGCAAGAAGTTTCTCCCCACCTACCCTCCTGACCTCAGATAAAATTAAATTTCTACTGGAGTATTTGGACACATGAATGTAATGAGCTTTGAAAACACCAACACTGTGGCCTACCATAAAATTCATAAGTAAAAAGGTGTCTGCCTTTAAACTAAAAAACTCTTTGGAACCTTCTCTGGATAACTTAGTAGTGAGCTTCATGAAGCATGTGTTGTTGAGTTAATGGAACCTTTGGTATCTTAAAGAATGTACATTGTTTTCAGGAAGCAGCTGCTAAAAATAACTCTTACTTTACATGGAATACAAGAAGGGATACTTACTGAGACTGACAAACAATAAATTTGGGGGTGATTTTAAAAATTGTAAGTCAAGACTTTTAAATCAGGGGAAAAATATTTCATTGGCTTTTAAATGTTGTGCTTGAATCTTGTTGGATTTCTACTTTCAAGGGAGGTTGCAATTAAGCCTTTTTTTCTGAGTATTTGAAAATATAACAAGTTTATATTCAAATTTTGACCTTTTAATTATTGCCATTAATTTTTTAGAGTGCTTACATATTTATCATAAGAGTCATTTGGTAAAACACTGATGGACTGTGCTTTCCAACATGGCTAAACAAAATATAAGATGAGTAATAGAATAAAAAATTAATTTTCAGACCTGAATACAAATTTTTATTGGAATTTATTCAAATAGTATATTAATTTGAGCAATTTATATGCTTTTTTTGGTCTAAAATTCATTATACCTATTTGTAGTCCCCAGAGAATACTCAAGGAAAGATTGATTATAGATGAGGAAAGATTCATGAAAATTGGACTAGATTTGCCCCAGTAAACTGCTCGTATTTTCTCAAAGGGCCATCTACAACTAGATTAACAATGAGCCATATGGTTAAATCCAATATAATAAAAGGAAAATTGCTCAGGTATATGTTAGTGGAAAATATTTCTCCTGGTTTCTCTTTCTGTGTAGATGGAATCCATTAATATGCTTTTGACCTCTCTCCAATGCTTTCCTTATTCTTCAGATGAAATGGTTTATTGAATTGATACATTTAGGAACAAGTGCTGGACATGTGTAAACCTTTTCTAATAACTTTTAGGAGCAAGCGTCCTTCAAGACCAGTTATTTAGTACAGGTCTTTCTAAGGGGCAGCTTCTTGTACAGTTTCACCTGGTGAGTATCAGAAAGCCTGCCTGATCAAGTGAAGAAAAACTGTGTTCTATCTTGGCCCCTATTATTATGGAACGAAATATATGTTGACCTCCCCGGAGCCACTTTAAACATTTTCTTAATTTGTTCAGAAATCAGATGGGAAAAAAATCATATTGTTTTTGTAACTCCTCTAACTTCCCCAAATTTCCTGCACTGTGCATTGACAAGGTAGAGGAGTCACAGGAACTCTTGTGGACTGTTAGTGCAAAGAAAATATATGCACCTATTCTAGAAAGCAACCTGAAAGCACTTAATACACTCGCCTTTTATTACCTAGGTATTCAAATTACGAGAATAATCTAGAGACTTACAATTTGTCCAAAAGTGGACATGCAGGAAGATATTTATCACAGCAGTGTTTGCATTAGTAAGTCGATAGAGGTTATCTAGGTGTCTGTTTTAAGTGAAACGTGCTCACGTTTACTGGTACAGTCCTCTTTAGAAGCCAGAAGCAATGAATTAGATGTTTATACAGCAACATGCATAGATCTCAAAAATCTAATGTTAAAATGAGAATAGTAAGAAATGGGCCAGGCGTAGTGGCTTACACTTATAATCCCAGCACTTTGGGAGGCCGAGGCAGGTGGATCATGAGGTCAAGAGATCGAGGCCATCCTGGTCAACATGGTGAAACCCTGTCTCTACTAAAAATACAAAAATTAGCTGGGCATGGTGGCACAAGCCTGTAGTCCCAACTACTCAGGAGGCCGAGGTAGGAGAATTGCTTGAACCCAGGAGGCGGAGGCTGCAGTGAGCCGAGATCAGGCCACTGCACTCCAGCCTGCTTAACAAGAATGAAACTCTGTCTCAAAAAAAAAAAAAGAAGAAATGTTACACTTTTACTACTGATTTATTTATTTATAACTACATATTTAAAATTACATTATGTATAATTTAGGGGTGTATTTAAACACTTTAAAATAGTTATATATGAAAACTATGTACATATGAGAAGGGAGATTAGAAAAGTGTTAGTTTACAACATTGATCCCTGGTCTCACTCTGCAGATTCATATTAGTACATTAAGATTGGAACCTAGGAATATATATTTTTATAAGACAGATTCTATAATTTTATGAATTCTAAATTTGAGAATTATGGATAAAGTGATTGTTCAATTAGGAAAATTTCTTCAAATTACTCAAGATTTTCAAGCTACAGCTTAATATTTTCTCAATACTATTCACCTTTCTAGTACATCTTCAGCTGAAGTTTTATCTATTCTTTAAAGTACAACTCAAAGATTGCCTTCTCCAGGAAGCCTTCTTAAATTCCCTCAATTTGAAAGTCGTGGTTCCAACCTTTCAATACTGTGTTGTTAGAAAGTTACCTTATGACACATTTAACATTTGAAATGAGTTATAATAATTTGGCTGTATGTTTTTTCACTTTCTTAATAGGAAGCTTATTGAAAGAATGAATAGTGCCTCAAATTCCAACTTCTATAGTACTTCAGACATATAGTTATTCAATACATAACTGTTTATTAAGTAGATTAATGAATGAATTCACTAATACCTATATGTGGTAACTACATATATATGTGGTAACTACATGTATTGATTTGTTATTTTAATTGTCTATAATTTATTTTGGGGAATTTTGGCTTAAGTATGTTACACTGAAAATGCCAACTTAAACTATATATATTGTGAAATAAATTTGCTTGTTTTCAACTAAATATTGATGAATAACTTTATACATAAAACTTAGTTTAATATTTCTAAAAAATATATTGCTTTTTACTAGAGTTTTGGGATTTTTTACATTTCTGGAAGGATAAATGCATTTATTCATAAAGACATAACAGCAGTAAGATGCTAACATAAATGAAGATAGTAGGAGAAACCTGAGGATTGGTTCAAAATAGGAAGAGCACAGAAGTTCAATCAGGGAATAATTAGATGTGACTTTCAAAGTATTTAATACTTGGAACGACACAGGCATAAACCAATCAGAATAGAAGCAGTCCAGATCACTTAATCATGATCCTGGAGGCTTTGAGTGTTTATGTGTGCCAGGCATAACTATTTTAATTTCAAGATTTGAGAAAATCCAGATTTGACCAAAATACAAACCACGAAAGGGGGTAGCAATCAGTAGCTATTTAGCAACTGCTAGAAACACTTTTTTTAAATTGCATTCTAGGTTTTGGGGTACATGTGGAGAACATGCAAGATTGTTGCATAGGTACACACATGGCGGTGTGATTTGCTGCCTTCCTCCCCATGACCTATATCTAGCATTTCTCCCCATGCTATCTCTCCCCAACTCCCCACCCCGTGCTGTCTCTCCCCTGTTTCCCTCTGACAGACCCCAGTGTGTGATGCTCCCCTCCCTGTGTCCATGTGTTCTCATTGTTCAACACCCACCTATAAGTGAGACTATGTGGTGTTTGATCTTCTGTTCTTGTGTCAGTTTGCTGAGAATGATGGTTTCCAGGTTCATCCATGTCCCTGCAAAGGACAGGAACTCATCGTTTTTTATGGCTGCATAGTATTCCATGGTGTATATGTAAACACTTTTTATTATTTGAGTAATTTGTATAGCTGCACCAGTGCACATGGGCTGAATAGCAAAACTGATTATGATTAATAATAGTAAAAAGCGGACATGATGAAGTAAATGAAATACAAATATATATATATATATATATATTTCACAAACACATTGTTTTAAGGTTGATGACATTTTTTGGACGAACCTATATAGTTAGTCCGTTAGGTGTTCTGGAATCCATATGCACTCTGCAAAATCTGTTGTCTCAGTTGCAGTTTGGAATCCATTTTATAGCTGTTAATAGCTTTGGATTATAGATTGATGGAGAAAATTCTGTACCAGTATCTGCCTAGAACTTCCAGGAAAGTGGCCACTATTCCTGTTATTAGCTATTTATTCAGCACAATCCTAGAAGAATCAGCTTAAAATATGGTGAGGATGTAGATACTCATCTTCTACCTTTCATATCCCTGAGGTGAATTTACTTCCTCATCCCTCACCATCTTCTCTATATTACTTATCTCCTCAGAGAACATATAAATATCAGCCACCACTTGAGTTTCTTCAAGGAAGAGCAGTCAATCAAAAATATCTTTTTGTTCACATTCATATTACCGTGAGAATAAAAATTAGATGGCAAACTGGGTCCTCTTACATAAATGATACCCTTATTTAAAACCTAACCTGACACTGTGGTATAAAATATAGAGCATAGGTAAAAGGAGATTGGTATCTACTCCCATCTCTTACTAGTTAGCATCATGAATTTTAAAAAGACAGTTAACATTTGCACACTTTAGTTTCTTCATTTATAATAAAGAATATGGATTTTAATATCTTTAAGATTTTTTTAAAGCATTAATATATTATTATTTATACTACTGTTACACAATTACAAACACTCATTCCATTATTGCCTTAATTGCATAGGACTGCTAAATTCTTTTTTTTGTAAAGTCAAATAAATTTTTATTTTTCTCTAATTAGGTAATCTTCAAGTCTGCACTCTTGCCATTTCATGTGATTTGCAATGATTTTTTTATTATTACTTTAAAAATTGTTTTCAGTAAAATCACTGTAGGCCAGTCGGCCAACTTTCAAATATCCTAAGAAAATTCAACAGTGATAAGTTACATAGAAGGTATCAATTTCAATTAATCTCAAACTTTTAACTTCATCTTTTTCTTGAGATACTAAACTCACCAAATTTAAGTTTGTTATATTGCCATACTGCTCAAAAAGAGTGATATTCCTCAGCCTTTCTAATAGCTAGCGATGGCCAATGAAAGAGGAACCCAAATTCTTCAGGCAACTTCTAAGTTGTGACTTTGATAATTAGAGAAGCATGTTTTTCTCTCCTTTAATATCTCTGCTGGATGTAATACAGACATTCATTGCAGCTACCTTTGACAACACGGATGAGAGTGACACCCTAGGATAGCTGAGCAAAAAGTCAAAGGAAGACTATGTCTATCATGATTTTACAAAATGTCCCCATCATTTTGGGTCTTAATACATGAGAGAATACAACTTGCTGTTTTAATGTCAATTGTTTTTTAAGTAGTTTTTATTCACCTGGTTCTGTGATAATCTCATGAGTATGGTATAATTGGAACATTTACAGAGTATATCTGACAAGTGCTGTAAGGAATTAACAAGGTGATATGATCCATAGTAAATGGCAGTGGAGATATCATTTAGGAAGGGAGATGGTAGCAGCCTTAGTGGAGATTGTTTTATAAGGGTAGTTAGAAAATGTCAACTTTCTTTAAAGCAAATCTGAGAAAGAAGTTCTGTGATACCTTTTTTTTCAGTGCTCCTCTTTATTATTATTATTATTAAATTTTTCTAAGAAAGCATTTAAACAATTGCATTTGAAAATTTTGCATACATTATTTATAGTTGAAATATAATACTGAATATATATGCATTGTACTTTGCCACATTCAGAGAATACTTTGGAAACAAATGACTTTTCTAATGCATTTCAGCTTTTAAGAACTGAGCAAAATTACAGAACCATATGAATGAGGTCAAGTGTTTGAAGTGATGGATAGACTGTTTACTCTGATTTGATCATTGCACAGTCTATACATGTATCAAAAAAATCACACTCTGCTCCACAAATGTGTACAATTATTATGTGCTGATTAAAACTCAAATAAAACTTTAAACAAACGTTAAGTAGATGAGGCAATGAATATGTTAACTGTCCTAATTTAATCATTCCACATTGTGTGTTTTTATATATTTATATATTTTTATATATTTTATATATATATAAATTAGGACAGTTAACATATATATAAAAACACAAAATCATGATTGTATTGCATTTATGGAGTACTCTGTGATGTTTTTATATATTGTGATGTTTTTATATATATATATATAAAAACATCACAGAGTACTCCATAAATGCAATACAATCATGATTTATCAATTAAAAATAATAGTAATATATTTTTAAGTGGAAACTATAAACATTAGTACACTGAAATATTCTAATATTTTATTTTCTTCCTCTATATTTACTTTAGACTTTTGTTCCTTAAGTCAGAATAATGTAGGCAGAATTTCATGCTTTGTCTGGAAAAGTGATTGTTCCCGCTTCCCCAGGTCTAAATCACGCAGGTAGACTGTCTTCTGTGTGCCTTCCTGTTCTCAGTGTTTCTCATGATCACCCCCGGAAAGTTGGTGAAAAACAGTTTGAAAATACATTAGAAATCTCTTTTCTTTGGTGACTCTCTTAAATTATATAGTCTCTGATCAGTCTACATTTAGCCTTAGAAATTCATTCAAAATTATAACTGTGTTCCTATCCGCTTTCTCAGTGGCCCTGTTTTCCTCCCATGTTTGTCACACGTAAGCCAGTACATATGCCTGGACTCTCCCTGGGGAAGTTTGATTTCCCTTAAATTCTAGCTGTAGGCTTGTCCTATAATGACGTCTTTCTTATGGGTTCAAGGAAAATGTTAATTTTACAGATCACTTTGCTTTATATTATCATGAGGTTGGGAATGATGGACCTTTCAGCTTTCTACATCCTAAGGTTCACTGGGAAGTTTAAGTCATTATTAACATGTGTTTTAGATTGCATGCTTTCAAGTTACTCCGAATTAACATGTAAGATCCTAGAATGTTCACAAGTTTTGTTTTTATTCAGCTCAAAAACTTGTACAAGCTTGATTTGTTGTATATATTTTCAGAAAAGATAAAATTTTTTCTAATCATTTATTTTACTTTACCACTATAGGATAACCTGTCACTCTTCTCATTTGCTGATTTTAACCCTTTATTTAACATATACTTATTAGATAGCAATGCAGTTAGTATGTTGCATAACCATGTAGTAAGCCCAGAAGGCTAACGCCCATCCTATTACAGACTTCATCGTCCTATGCGTTCATTCATTGTGAATGGAGGTTTGTTTTTACCAGATTCTGATTAATAATTAAATACTTCACTATAATGAAGCCTTATTTTAAAAATTCAGAACACTTGGCTGGCATCCTGCCTTTATGCCTAGCCAGTACTGGTGGGTTTTCACTCAGAGCAAAATATAGTTCCTGTATTTCTAGGTTCTCTCTAAAGTTATAATCACTTAGTATTTTACCTCAGACTTTCAAGTATCATTTCACAATACAGATCCCTTTTGACAAGGATAATTCAATGTGTGTTATTCCTCTGATACCATTCTTGGCTAAGTTAATGCCCTTATTGCAACATATTTTTATATTTGAAATTGGTTTGCCATCCATCACAAAAGCCCACCCAAAGCATTCATTTGGCTTAGCCCTAATTTCTAGGGTCATTTCAAAATACCATTGGGAGATATTCCTCAATGGTATTTTGAAATGTGACACTTTTCAAAAAATATGACACTTTTATTGTAGGTGCAAATTTTATGATTAAAGCTATGAAGAGCTACCTATCAGAGCTCTCTGAAGTCAGGACTGGGCAATACATTTCCACACACATCAGATCCTGATACAGAACATGCCAACTTAAAAAATTTAAATATATATTTGTTTGCTGAATTAGAGATTGTATGTCTACTCAGAAGGTTACTTTCTATAATGTAATACTAAAATATCATTTTCTTGTTATAAATTTTTTTATCTTTACAGTTATAGTCTCAAATGTTATCCTAGGCTTGGGGTTGAGATGTCCTAATTTTTTCTCTCTAAAAATTAGGACTCTGGTTGAACCAGACATTCTTTTTTTTTTTCACACACAAGGAACATTTATTTCAGTTTTACTTCCTTCAATATTTACTAGTTTATTTTCATTTGCAAAACATGTTTTATACTTAAAAAATAAAAATATACTAACTTTTGATGACAGGGTAGAAAGTACCATCATCTGCTCTCTTACATCTTAAATTACAATACTTCTTACATTTATTGGTTTTATGTGCTGATAAATTAATTACATACTAAAACTATCTACTTTTCCTTAACTATCTAAATTTGAGGAAATCTCTATAATAATTATATTGGTGTTATTATGTTGCCATTTAATCTCATAAAACCTCTACTAAGTCATTTTGTATAATGTAGCACACTATAATATGGAATGACATGGAGAATAAGTAGATTTTCAAAGTACAGTACAGAGTGGCCATGAAGTTGACTTAATTAATGTTCAATTAGTTAATGTTTAATATTCTGATCCAACTCAGAGTTCAGAGTCAGTATTAATGGAAAGACAAAAGCATATGGGACAGATATTTGGAAAAAATATCAGTAGAATGTGGAGGTGGATTTAATGTGCACCATGAGAAAGAAGAGGTATCAAGGATGCCTCCTGGCATTCTGATTTGCAAAAGTGGTTGCATTACAGGATTCCTCCAGTGCCGCCTTGCCAGCTAGAAATCTCTGCGGCTGCCACCGCCTCTGTCCAAGCCTCACTGGGGGCCCACTGGCATGGCTCTGCCTGCTTGGCGCAGTAGACTTTCCTTGGCTCACAACTGCTTGGATCCTATGCCCACTGAGGATCCATACTCAGCTTGCAGCTGGACCAGGCATGCCACGAGTGGCTTCCATCCACTCATGGGCACTAGCATCTGGATGAGGGGAATGTAGTGGCACCCAAAAACTCAGAGATGTCAGCAATCACAGAGCCCCAAGGGGTATTACATCTTTTACTTGGCTAGTCCTGATGTCCAAACCTTTGAGAGTTGTCACAGCTCTTCACTCCTGTAGCTCAGCAAGTGGGAGCGTGTTACTGCTTATTTCTCTCATTTCATCCAGTGAGCAGGAGTGTGTTACAACTGGTTCTGGGTTCCCATCCTGTGACTAAGAGGAATAAGGTGTGTGGACACTGGAGAGTGAGTAAGGCAGAGAAGAACTTTACTGAGTGACAGAATGAAAGCTCTCAGCTCTGAGAGGGGACTTGGGAGTGGGTAGCTGTCTGTGTGGTTGAGTCTGAGGTTTTTATGGGCTTAGAATGGGGAATGCATGCGGATTGGTCCATGGGTGGTCTTTGGAAAAAGCACCATTTGATTGTCTGAAAGACATTATCCAGAAGAAACCAATTGAGAGAAAGGGTAAGACAGGGATGGAAGTTCTTACTCTGGTTATGGATGCTATCTGGAACTGGCAGTTCAGTTTTTAGGCTATAAACTCTCTTTGGCTTGACAGTCAAGTTTCACCGGAGGCCCCTTCCTGTCTGCCTAGAAATTTGTCTGTCCTGTCACTATCAGATGGATGTGATTGCCCATCCATGTGGTGTCTAGAAGAAAACGTAATTTTGGACAAATGTCTTGGTAATGTGAATTTTAACTGAGCTCTCAAAATTTAAGTATTAAATAGCATGTTGAATGTGATCTTGAGATCTCAGAGATGAAACTTGGGATGGAAATATTAAAGTAAAAGTTTGGGATACACAAACAGGCATGACCATCCAGCAAAAGTGTACAAGTAAAAAGTAAAAGAGATTTGGAACCAAGAAAGGTCAAAACTTAAAACTGATAGGAGTTAGCCATGCTTCGAGGGATGTAAGACTAAAAAAGGAAAATGGAAGAGCCATTTAAAAAGACAGAGTGAATTAGGAAGTTAAATACTCAAGATATCAAATACAATAGGGACAATGTTTTTTGATGCAGAGGTCTGGAAGTCATTGTTCACCTTAGTGACAGTCAATTGAAAGTAGTGATAGCAAACATAGATTGAATTAATGAGTTAGGGGGAGTTTAGTAATGAATATTGATGATTTTTTTAATTTTTTTCTTTACTTTGGCTTTTAAGGAGAGCAAAGATTTAGAGTGACCACCAAAGAGAAAAGGCAAGCCCCTTAACCCCCTAAACTGTTAGTAGAAAATGATACACAAAAAATGAAGGCAAGGCTACAAAAGAGAGGAAAATGTCCATAGTTCAGGATAGTAAAGGAAAGAACAAAAGAGAGGACAAAGTTCATAGCACAAGCTAGAGAAAGGATAAAGAGAAAAGTTGCCAAGAACAAAGAATATTGAATAATTAACATTTATGTATGGATTAATAAATTTGATTTCTTAATAACATTCCCACTTTATAGGTTTTTAAGAAATAATACTAAAATTATGTCTCACAGTTATTTTAAGTTCTGGTTGTTAACCAGTGAGATAAACAGTGGAGGTTAGAGACAATATTTGGAACCCTTCAAATCATTCTTTGTAAGTTGCCTTCCACTCCAACAGCCTCTCTCCTTCCAAGATGGGCTTCATTACCCTTCCCTGCTTTCTGTTGCATTTTCCTCCAACTACCTCTAATTTGTATTTCCCATAAATTATTTATAATGCACCTGTAAATTTTTACATCATAAAGAACATATAAGAACTATGAGAAGTGAAATGACTTTAAATGTATTCATATTTTAAATGCCTGCAGGAAGGAAACATGGAACTAAAAACAGTTGTCAACTCAGGCCATTATATTAGTATCATTTTCATAGAGGAAAATACATGTTAACAATGTGCTGTTAATATATCATAATTAAAGATATTACAATATAATTAAATTATGTAGCAGTTGTCAAAATTCTATTGAAAATTGGTTAAACTGATAGGTAATTTATTTCTTTGCTCATATATTTATGCCATTTAGTATAATTTCTGATTCATTCATTTTCAGAGTAGATAATTAAAAAGATCAAAATTAACTTAACAAAAAGAGTATTTATCTCTTGCTTAAAAATCCAGAGGTAGTCCAGAATTGACAATATGACAAACATTTAGTGGCAACTCATGGTCCTTTTAGCTCCCCCATCTGCCGTCTCTTGTAGGTGATCCTCATCCTAATGGCCCAAGTTGACTTTAAGAGCTTCTTTTAAAAAAGCAAAGTGGAATAATTTGCCAGAGAAAATCTAGGGATGCTGTCAACACAAGCGAATGAGAGCATATTTGAGGGCAACTGAGAACTCATATCTCATCATGGGTCTTAACCACCTACATTGTTTCACCTCTTAATCACTGTAACTCACCTACTCTGTACTTCTTCACTTCCTTGAACATCTTCAAACATTTTTGCCTTGGCTTTTCCAGAATTGCCTGAAAACACATCCCACAGTTATAGACATGACTTGTTTTTATTAATCACCAAAAATATTATTTTTGGTGTTTATTCATATCACTTTTGATATATTTTATATAGTTTTTGATATTCAGCCATCCAATGTGGTATATCACCTCACCATCTAGTCATTCACTTATATTGGCACCCTGTTTTTGTTTCTTACAGCATTAATTTTTATAGATCCAACCAATAGATATAGATACAGATACATCTCTCTATAGATGCATAGACATCGATAGATGCAGATATAGATATATTTCTCTATTACATGCATGCATAGACATAGGTACAGACATAGGTATAAATATACTCATATATACATAAACTATTAAAGCTAAAATAAATTTTGCAAATGATCTCTTTTTCTTTCTCTCTTTCTCTTGGATTTTGAGTAAAGAGAGATAATGTCCAACTGTGGACATACACACACACACACACACACACAAACACACACACACAAATGCTTAGTAGTTAGATATAAACTTTTTCTAAGAGTTCCTCAAATCTTAATTCCCACAAAGCAATGTAAAGAGGGTGATGTGATACCTGTCCATGCAGTGAATTAGATACAGAAAGGGATTCTGAATTTAGGGAATCTGAAACCTTCATAATAAACAGTAAACATGCCTACCCTTTACTTTGGAGGGATACATTTTCTTTATTACACTGTACAGTTACCATGCCTTCACTTTGCTCAAAAGGGCTTTTCCCCCAAGCTGTTTGCTATACTAGCATCCTTCCTTAAAAAAAAAAAAAAAATTGCAACAATGGGCAATTAATGTCTTTTTCACACATTGTTAAGGAAATAGGAGAGACCCAGGGAGAATTATCTCACATCAGTATGCATAGACATTTAGTAAAACATTCAAATGTCAATATATATTAAATTATATCAAATAACTGAACATAGAAAATATCTAAATGGAGAGTGTTTATTTAAAAACCCGTAAGAGTGAAAGAAAATGCAGCTAGTGACATAGGATTAGTGGTCAGATACTTTTTTTTTCTTCTAGAAACCAATATAGTAGACAGTTTAAAGAACTAGCAGCCATTCATTTCATTTTCTTCCTAAGATTCTCACTAACACTGGGAAATTTAACCATTTTCATTTTATCTTTCACTGCTACTATACATCACTCAAAAATGCTGCCATTTTCTATATGACTCCTTTCCACCTGGCAGTAGTATGAGAATCTAACCCAGGTGAGAACAATCATCCTGTAACCGGATTAGCTGTAACCAGATTCTCCAGGCTCCGGTTCTTGGCCTCCCCAATTCAGACGAATGGAGAAGGGGGCCTCAGTATTGTGGTGAGTGTCACAGCTAAATAGAGCTCATGGACCCAAAGAGTGTGCAGTAGTACAGTTTATTAGGCAGAGCGAAAGGACAGCTTCCATGCCATGGAAGGGGACCTGGAGGGGTTGCTGCTGCAGGATTGGGAGGCTGGAGCTTATACCCCTGCATTATTTCCTCCCCATTGTTGTTCTTGTCCAATGAGGGGATCTTTCAACCTTTCTCTGAATTAACTATTCTTTGAATCCTTTACCAGATTGGTTACTGTTTTCAAACCCTGAGTCACTGAGCCTCTTCCTCCAGGGGTCAAAGGTGGGAAAAGTACTGCACTTGAACAAAGCCCCTAGGAGCCAGAGGTGGGAAAACTCAAAACAAAGCCCCTAGCCAGCCAGAAGTGGGAAAACTCCTTCACTGGAAACAAAGCTCTACTGACCAGAGGCGGGGAAACAAAGCCCCTAGCCGACCCAGGAAGTTTCTCTAACAGTCCCTCAATCCCTTCTCTAGCTAACCAACAAGAAAACTATGTATTATAGAGAAGCATGTCTTGAAGGAATAATGAAGACTGACTGTGAGCATCTGGAACATTTAAAGTCATCAGTTCTACAGAGGAAGCTGCTTCAATAGGTAATAAAATATCTGACTCCATTTTGATCTTTAATTGTTAACAGCTTTGAGGCTTCATGCCTCCCCCTTTTCCACTTGCCCCATATCTGGACAAACCAAATCTATGCAGGCAGATAGGAAAGCCCCCATTGATCCTTATGCTGGTGCCAAATTCACAAACTCCAGTCCCTTTTTTTTACCAGTGGCATTAATCCGAGTTACCCTAAGTTACTGGTAGCATATCTGTATGAGTCCATAGCAACTTCAGTCCTGCCTCCTCAGAAGAAATAATTGGACTGTGAGGCATAAGTCAGAAAAAGAGACCGAGGTAAGTTCCAAATCAAAAATGGAAATTTATTTAAAAAGGCCATAGAACTGAAAAGAAAAGGTGTGCTTGGAAGAGACCCAAGCAGGCATGTGAAGGTTAAAGAGAGAAGCTCAAGTGCCCTGCTTAACTGTGATGCTAGACTTCTATAAGCTCGCCTCTTTCCCATGATTCTTCTCTAAGGGTGCGCTTTCCATGCCCAGTGCTTTTGTTACAATACTTCACAGTTTTTGTCTTTTACATCGCATACCGTACAAGTTGCTTCTCCCTGGGGACTGCATTCAATTAACATTTTGATGTTAACAGGTATGGACCATCAGGAAATGGCCTCTCCCTAGCACTGCCAAATTATCATTTTTAGAGAGGTAATGCTGAGGGGACTGTATTAAAGGGATTTCTGGGGTTGGCTGAGGGGTTGTTTCGAGTGCAAGAAGTCTCCGGTTTTCCCGCCTCTGGCTGGGGCCCTTTGTTTCCACTTTCCCGCCTCTGGCAGGCCAGGTAGGAACTTTGTTTCTATTTTCCCGCTTCCGGCTCTTAGAGGTGGGGGCTCTGTGACTCAGGGTTATAAGACAGTAGCCAATCCGGTAATGGAGTCAAAGATCAATCAATCAAGAGGAAGTTTGAAAGAAACCCTCTCACTGGATGAGACCATGAATGGGGCGGGAATAACTCTGGGGTAAAAACTCCAGCTGCCCTATCCTGGGATGGAATCCTCTCTGGATCCCTTTCCACAAGAGTGTGGAAGCTGTCCTTTCACGCAGCCTAATAAACTGCATGATCGCACACTCTGGGTCCACAGGTTCTATATAGGCGGTAACATCCATCTCTGGGGCCCCTTTCTCCATTCTTTGGGTTTAGGAAGGCCAAGAGCCTAAGTTCCGGTTGAACCTACTCTGCTTCTTTGGTGGTCTAGTGGTTAGGACTCCTGGTTTTCACCCTGGGTTCGACTCTCAGTGTGGGAACGAGGGAATCCAGCTTCAGTTACTCCAGTTACAATGTGATAATTGCCAAACCATCACGCAACATTTCTAGAGTGTGGAGGAGAGCCCCCTCCTGTCCCGCTCACCTTAGAGGAGCCCTAATACCAGGAACCTTCTAACCACTGAAAACCAAAGTAACTCCTTTGACCCAAGCCACAGAGGAATCAGCTTGGATACTTTCCCTCCCCTAAAACCTCAAAAGATATTTCTCCAGACCTTCTTAATGTGTATATGATGTCATCAGTGGACATCTGAACAAGTTTTGGATGGGGAGATGATCTTGAAATCCTCCTGGCAAACAGGAAACAAGTAAAATATTTAAGTCTTATTATTAGGGATTAAAGATAAAGTAAGTTGTGAAGAGCTAAAGAGAAGAAAGGGAATTCTGAGAATATATTTTGAAGTGATGAATAGGGGAAATGGTGCAGCATTTGTTGAAGGAGTAACCATAATACAGGAACATGTTTTAAAACAAAAGCAATTATAAAGAAAAACATTTAATTATAAAAGTGATTATAAAATAATTTCTGACCATGTGACATTTAGTACATTATTTCTACCTAGAAATCTATGCAAAATGTGAAAAACAAGTGGGTTTTTTTTTTTTTTTTTTTGGAATGGAATTGATTGAGGTAGGATGTAGTCTATTGTGCCAGGAATAATCATTTGTAGAAAACTTTTACATGCTAAAACTCTACATGTACCTATTTTTGTCATTGTTGTTTTGGATTTTTTGTTTGTGTGCTTGGTTGGATGATTGCTAATTTACTTTGGCCTCTTTTTTGGCTTTTAGGAAGGGTTCAAAAATACTCCATTTATGATATTTTCTTCTAACATTTACTTTCCTAAATAGCATTTCACAGGAATTTTTTAGTTATTCAGCCCTGCATGCCTGCAGAGCATTTCCATAAACTGACCTCTTTTTGAAATCAGTGGGATTTAAGCATCTATAGTGCAGCTGCAGGGGTTTGAAAGTATATAAAGTTTAGTTGATCTTAATTTACACAATCCTCCTCTCGAATTTGTATTTCTCATAAGGGAAAAATTTTCACATTGACTTCAATTGTAAAATTGTTATCTGAATTGACACCTGGATAAAGGATTACATTAAAAGAAGATGATGAATGGGCTAATTTGTGATTGTTGGTAATGGAATACTGTAGGTGGTTGTATTTGAAATGGTTCTTATACTGTTCCTGAAATAATAAAAGAAACTCTTTGGTTAGTACATTGAAATAATGACAGTGGCATTACATTCTAGAATTTTCAGGTTGAAGAAAAAATTAAAATGGTCTTAGATGAGCATTTCTAAAAATACATATTAAGCTTATTTATGCTTGTGACTTTATAGCTATCTATTAACTATCATGCATGCTTTGTTTTGTCTTCTCTCAGGTCAGTTTCAGATTAAGTTTCTGTCCATTTTAGACTTTTTAAATAAAATAATATCAGGAAACTAAAAAAAGGCAACTAATTAAATGTAGTAATTGTGGTTTTACAATCCTAGAAAATCAATGATAGAGGAAATGTGATTATTGTTAGGTAGTCTTTGAAATCTAAAGATGTAATTTATCCTCCAGAGACCATTAAGTTTTCTCTGGGATATAAGATTTTAAAATTAATTTTGTGGTAAAAAATCTTAAAAGAGGTTTAATCAATATAACCACATGCCAAAGTTAGTTTTTAATCGCTTTTATTACATGCAGAGGGGTCCTGAGAATAATAGATGTACATTCAGAATGAAATGCAACACATTTAGATATATAGGCATGTTTATCATGAGGGCAATTAATTCCAGGAAATTTGTTATGAAGTATATTTTAAAGGGTATTCAGAAATCAACTAGATGTTTAGAGAAGATGAGTTTTCTTGTCCTTGCAACTCATAAATTATAAAAGTCTATGACTGTATAATATGGGTATGTTCAGTTTATCCCTTTGGAATAAGAGGAAAGGGGAGCGACAGAGAGAGAGAGAGATAACAGATACAGCGATGAACATTGATGATTTTGTGTGAATAATACGAGACAATTTAGAAATGAAAACAATCCAACAAAATGTTGTATATATAGTTACTCTGAATAACCCTTGATCTAGCTAAGACATAAAACAAAACTTAGTGATTTTTATTGGCGTTTGGGGCCTATTTTCTTCCTGACAGATTTCAACTTTTCTGACAAAGTGAAAGAGCAATATATTCCAGATGGAATGGGTACCACAGTCATTGCTTTCTCATGGAAGCCATTGTTTCCTGAGTTCATGTCTTGAGAGTTGTAGGATCTCAAACACACTCTGTGGGGAACTGTGCTGTGTTCTTTCTTCCTAGTAATGATGATTATTAATAGCTTACATTTTTATTAAGTACCTACTATGTGCTAGACGTTTCAATGATTATTGTAGCTACCTAGCTGAGAATTTTGGGATCCAGCAGACTGGCTCTCTATTGAAAATGCTGTTGATTTCCTTCTATATGGTAGTGGTGGTATGGGACTTGAAAAATAGATTGTAAATAAATTAATAAATATTTCATGATATAAATTAGAACTAGAGTACTGAGAAACCATAGAATGCATCACAGAATTTGGACATATATTACTTTTATGCCCAATCTAAATTCTGAAAAAATAAGCCAAAATCAGCTTTAATTATAAATGGTCAAGGGCAAGTAGATTTTTTTTTTTTAACAAAGTGAGAAAGACCCTGGCCTCCCCTTGTTCACCCTACCTATAAAGATACAAGCAAGAGGAACAAAAGATTAAGGTTTGCACAGAGCCAATCACTCAAGTCATTCCATTGATATAAATAAAACACATTATCCCGAGGATAGCCACATCAGTGGAATGTCACAGTTGCAGACAGCTGTCTAAGTAATCCAAATGTTACAGTTCAACTGTATTTTGCTCAAGAATTCACTATTAAAATGGGACAAATAAACCAAAATATCAGTAGGAAAGCTGAGCAATGCTATAAAATAAAATGTCAGGTTTCTTTTTATTTGTTTCTAAACAAAAGAGATTTCAAAAAAAGAAGTCACAGGGTGTAGATTTATTGTTGAGTTCTAGTGAGGCATCTCCAGCTATCATCCAAAACTGGAGGCAGAAAGATTAGCTGAAATGTGTTTTTCTTGCAATTCAAATAGAAGAGCAGAATAGCCCAGGGGAGTCTGATTTCAGCTATTGTATTAAACAAAAGTATTTCAATTCCCAAGATTAAGCCAATTTAAAGATTATTTAAAAAGCGAGGCCTCCAACTTTTAAATGAAAGACTTGACACTAGATGACTAGTACAAGAATCTCTCATTTTGCCAAGAACTTGTAATGAAATGTGAAAGTAATGCACAATTTCCTGAGATAGATAAATTAAAGCAAACATTAAAATACATAACTACTGTAATTTGTTACCGTCCATCTAATAAAATTCAGTTAAATATCTTAGGTTTTTGAACTCAAGAAATACACTTATTTGCTTGCATTCTGGGTGAAATAAATGTATGGATATTTCATTTTGGTAGTCAGTTGATGATTCTTACAAAAGGAGATACTAGTTGAGTAGCTCGAGGGTAGAGCTGAGGAATTAGCTTTTTAATGATCCCCTGAGTAATTCTGAAGATGGTTGTTCACAGACCATTTAAAGACAGTTTGACAACATCTCCCCATGTTCTTCTCCCCAAAATTTGATAAAAGGGTAAATCTTAAATAGTCTCACCTCACACAAACACACATGTACTCTGTGTTTATCTCTTCCTGCTGCACATGTGTTAAAAAAAAAAAGATGGGGAAGGGGGGGCGGTGGCGGGTGGGCAGAACATTCTAAGGTGGATGTGCCTGGTTCAAAGTAGACCTTCTTATGGGTGCTGCTGCAGGCACTCCCCCTGCACAAGCCTCTGAGTTTATGAGTGTGTGTATTAGTTTGCTGTGATGATTATTTCACAATATATATGTATATCAAGACATCAAGTTGTGTACCCTCAATGTATATGTTTTATTTATCAATTACACCTAAATAAAGCTGAAAAAAGTCAAGAAAAATAATTCAACTAACAATAATTTTTTCATAAACAATAAGCATGAAAAATAAAAATTCATAGACATTGAGTTTTTTTGTAAGATGTCTCCAAATTTTCAATACAGTTTTAGCAAACACTTTATAGACTTACAATTTTTAGACTAAAATTGTTTTGGTTTTAACAACACTGAAAGGAAGGTAATTATTTTTTGTAATATTTTGAATACACATTCATTACATAATGGTCAGCATTTCACTTTAGATTTATTTACTATCTATTTTTCATTCATTTGTTAAATATATTTTGAGAATCTACTAAATTCCAAGAACAGTGTCAGACTCTGATAATTCTGTGGTAAACAAAAGAGAGGTAAGTTATTTTTGGATATGCTAATGTGAGAGGAAAGAGAGAAATCAACTAGGCAGGTAGGGCAAGGGTCCTTGGTAGAATTCCCTTCTAACAAAAAGCAGCCTTTCTTCTGACAAAAAGCAGCCCAAGAGGGTATGTACAGACATACAGTGGGCCCCAGTAAGCACGGTCCCCTCCCTTCTTGGAAATGCTCAAAGGAGGCTTGGGCGGGGGAGTGCCTGCAGCAGCACTGATAAGGAGAGCTACCCTGAACCAGGCACTTTCACCTTGGAATGTTCTGCCTCCCTCCGACCCTGTCTTTTTTACACCTGTGCAGCAGGAAGAGGTAAACAACATGGAGTAACTCAGGCTAAGAAGCCTGCATGCGCACTAGAAAAGGGGGCTGGGAACTGAGAAATTTGTGCCTTATGCAAATGAAGCACCCCTACCCTCCAGCTTGTCTATAAAAACCCTTGCCCTACACTCTAAAATGGCAACCTGTCTTTCTGGGACCCCTTTCTGCTCCAGAGAGCTTTCTTCCTTTCACTTATTAAACTCGCGCTCTAACCTTATGTTTGGAGTGTCTAGGTCCTTGAGTTCCTTGGCCATGAGACCAAGAACTTCAGGTGACATCTCAGACAATAAGGCTGCTTTCATTTTGGGGGACTTATCTGTGATTTCATCAAAAGGGTAAGTAGGAGCAAACCCAAACTCTTTACTTTCTCTTCCGAGGCCTCTGGTCCTCATTTCTATGAAATCAAGAGAAACACCAGGCATCTGTTGGCCGTTTAAACACGACAAGCGCGGTTACTGGTCTAAGGACATAAATGATAGGCTTGCTGGGGAGGCCTTAGCTAATCTCCCAGTGCCCTCAGTGTGCTGAGAATGTTGACTCTGCTCCAAACCCAATTTCCTTTCGTGGGGCCGTAGCCATCGTAAGGGGCTGAAAGAGGTCCTGAGTCAATCGAAGGTTTCTGGCTGGGGCCACACCCCAGTGTTACCTGAAGGCTCCACGGTTTTCCTATCACAGTTTCCTTCTTTCCTCTCCATGGCTACTATGTCTCCTGTCCCCTCTCTGTATGCAATGTTGCGAGAAGTTTTACAGCCTGGGGAAATAGTCCGGTTAGGCAGGATTAGCAAGTGCCTTGGCAACTGGGAATGTAGCTTAAGAGATTCCTATTTTGATTTTTTTTTTTTTTTAAGATGGCATCTCATTCTGTCACCAGGCTGAAGTGTAGTGGTACAATCTTGGCTCACTGCAACCTCTACCTACTGGGTTTAAGCGATTCTCCTGCCTCAGTCTCCTGAGTAGCTGGGACTACAGGTGCACACCACCACACTGCGGCTAATTTTGTATTTTTGGTAGAGACCGAGTTTCACTACGTTGGCCAAGAAGGTCTCGATTTCTTGACCTCGTGATCCACCCGCCTCAGCCTCCCAACATGCTTGGATTACAGGTGTGAGCCACCAAGCCCAGACTGTTTTATTAATTTTTTAGGGACAGGAGGATTTCACAATCTGGGTCTAAGGGATAATTTAACTCCCAATAATGACAGGTCCTGGGGCTAGACAGGGGGCTGTTCCCCTCCCAGGGAGTGGCCCCTCTTCATTTAGGCTGTTTATTTTCCCATGTGAGGAGCCAACACTGCCCAGTTGAACTAGATAGTCTTTCTATGAGGCAAACTAACTTTCTTCTATTGGGAGGCATGTTGTGGGGACAGCCTGTCACACCTCAGACCTCTCTCAACCCGTTTTCTGGAGACCATTTGGAAACAAAGCTATAGCCTGGTATTTCAGGGTTTACAATGCCCACCTAGTAGAATGGGAATCTTCTCCATGGGGAACCTTGTTGGCTCTTTGCCAAAAACCTCTAGTTTTCCAACTCTTTTCCTTATTGAGCCCCTCCACTAAAGACCAGGCCTTATGCCCTCTCTGTGAACAGGAAAAGCCTGCCTATGACATGGAGGAGCAAGAGGTCCTCCTAATCCAGATTTTGGCCTCAATATCATCTTCATCAACAGAAAGACAGTCATTTGATCCTTATGTTATTTTGAGACACCTCTTCTGCCTCTGACTAGAATGACATTTAAATAGAGAAGGGATTCTATGTTTTGAAGTCAGTCAGAGCCGTGACCTAAGGATAAATACTTTAGCTCGGGCCATAATAGCAGAATATAACACCCAACCCAGAATACTCCCTTCACTGAGGGGGCCTGGCCCAGATGCAACTGTTATATAGTCTCTCCCAAGATCCATTTATAGCGGGGGACACACCAGCCACACAAATCTATGGAATCAAAAGGGAGTTATCAGCAGAGGACTAGGGTCTCAAGCAAGTAAGTGTGACTGTTCCTGCCTGACCTACTCCTCTGGGTCCATAAATGGAGGTCACACTTGCATCTCAGGGTGGCACCATTAATGGACACCAGGGCCCAGGGAATAAAGGAAGGAAGATAGTAGGGTGGATGCCCCCACTATTTTCCTCCCCACTTGGGTCACTCCAAAAGGAGAGAGAAGATTAAGGGATGCCTTTCCTTCCCTCTATCCCTTTTTAAATGGGTAACAAACCATCTTCAGCCTGAACTTCTCTGGAGTGCATTCTGAAACCCTGGAACTCCTTTGACTCCAAGACTCTGAAGAAAAAGTGGCTCACATTCTTTTGCACAGGGGTGTGGCCTTACCAGCTTGGGGATGAACAAACCTGGCCTTCTGAGGGAAGTCTTGATTTTAATATTCTCTAACAATTAGATTTTTTTCTGTAGATGGAAGAGAAAATGGTTCCCTATGTACAGGCTTTCTTTACCCTGCAGGACAACTCAGACTTCTCCAAGTGATGCACAACTGACCCAGCTCTTTTAGCAGTCATATCAGGCAGACCCATGAGGAATGATTCCCCAAAGCTAAAACAACAAATTTTGGGGGAATTTTCTGAGACAACAATTAAGTGTCTCAGCCACTCTTGTCCCCTTTATCTGGAGCCCCCTCCTCCAACTGCACCATCAGCTCCTCCAGTTACACCACTTCCAAAACTCCCCACTTTCCCAGCTATGCTTATACCTCTGCAAGAAATGCCCAATGAACATGGTGCCACTAGGGCTCACGTATCTTGCTTATTGCAAGACCTTAGTCAGATAAAAGGATACCTGGGTAGGTTCTCTGATGACCCAAGAAGTATATAGAGGCTTTCCAAAATCTAGGCCAGGTGTGTGACCTGACAAGGAGAGATGTTATATTACTCTTAAACCAACCCCTAACAGCTGCTGAGAAGCAGACAGCTCTGTAGGCAGCTCAGAAATTTGGGGATGAACAAGTGTCTTATAGCAGGCCAAAAACAAAAAAAGGAGATAAGGAAGGTGAGGAAATTATGGAACAACCCATTCCCAATAGGGAGATAGGCAATACCCCTTGAAAACCCTGACAAGGACCCCAGTGACCCCACAGATGAATGGAAAATAAAAACACTTTTTAATGTGCATATTGGAGGGCCTATGAAAAACTAGGGTCAAACCTCTTAATTACTCTAAGCTGTCCATGATAGATCAGAGACCAGACGAGAATCCCTCAGCTTTTATGGAAAGGCTGAGAGAGGCTTTAATAAAACACACTTCCCTGTCTCCTGACTCAGTTGAAGGACAGCTAATCCTTAAAAAACAAGTTTATTACTCAGGCAGCCCCTGATACTAGAAGAAAATTACAGAAACTGGCTATAGGACTAGATAGTACTCTGGAGATCTTCCTGAGGGGGGCCACCTCAGTCTTTTACAATAAGTTTCGGAAGGAGGTCCAGGAAAAAGAAAGCACAAGAGAAGAATGTATTACCTGGTGGCTGCTTTACAGGCCTGTCAAGTCCAGGATATCCAAGGTGCATCCACTAATTGCTATCAGTGTGGCAAACCAGGGTACTTTAAGAAGGACTGTCCAGGTGGTAAGAAGAAACTACTTTGACCCTGTCTAGCCTGTGGCAGTGACCACTGGAGTTCGGACTGCCCCCAGAGACATAGGTTACTGGGTCTAGAATTGGTCCCACAAATGGTCCAGCAGGACTGACAGGTCCTGGGGCTCAGTTCCCTGGGTCCAGTGGCCCAAACTGCCATTAGTGCCCAGGAGCCCCTGGTGATACTGGAAATTAAAGGACAGAGGGTAAACCTTTTTCTGGACGCTGGAGCCAGTCTCTCTGTTCTCCTCCCCAATCCAAGCCTCTCCTCTTTCCACAGTGTGACCCCGTGAAGTGCATCTCAGGAAAGGTTTTAAGTTGGTATTTTTCTCAACCCCTTAGTTGTAACTGGGGGGACCTACTATTTACACATGCCTTTTTAGTCATGCCTGAGAGTCCCACTCCCTTATTAGGTAGAGATATTTTAGCTTACATGGTAGCCAGCATCCTTACGGCCCCAGGACAAACTCTTTGTCTTCCCTTGGTGGAAACCAATATTAACCCAGAAGTGTGCGCAAGCCAGGGGAAAATTGGCCTGGCTATAACTGCTGTACTGGTCTAGACACATCTTAAGGATACCACTTATTTTCCTAACCAAAGACAAAATCCCCTGAAGCCAGAGGCTAGAAAAGGGCTAGAGGTCATTATTAATAATCTAAAGAAGCAAGGCCTCTTCAAATCCTGCAAAAGCCCCTGCAACACTCTAATATTAGGGGTGCAGAAACCCAATGGAAAATAAAAACTAGTTCAGGACCGCTGCCTCATTAATGAGGTCGTAGTCCCAATTCATCCAGTAGTCCCTAATCCCTGTACTTTGCTAACCCAAATAGGAACTAAATAGTTCACAGTGCTAGACCTAAAGGATGCCTTTTTTCTGCATACCACTACACCCTGACTCACAATACCTGTTTGCCTTCAAAGATCTTTCTGGCCAGACTGCCCAGTTAACCTGGACGGTGTTGCCACAGGGTTTCGGGACAGTCCTCACTTGTTTGGACAAGCACTGTCTAAAGACCTTTCTGAATTATCTTATTCTCAGGTGAAATTCCTGCAGTATTTAGATGGCATTCTTCTCTGTGCCCTAACAGAAAGCTTCTCAGGAAGGCAAGGAGGCCCTTCTCAATTTCCTAGCTAATAGGGGATATAAAGTTTCAAAATCCAAGACCAGCTTTGCCAAACCTCAGGTACCTGAGTTTATTATTATCCGAAGGGACGAGAGAATTAGGAGAAGAAAGAATTAAGCCCACTTCATCCACCCCCTCCCTAAAACCCTCAAGCAGCTAAGAGGATTTGGGGGCATTACAGGATTTTGCAGGCTATGGATACCTGGGTATGGGGAAATGGCTTGTCCCTCATACCAACTAATAAAGGAAACTTAGACAGCAAGACTCATTCCTTGATTTGGGATCTGAAGGCAAAAAGAGATTTTAACCAGTTAAAACAAGCCCTGCTTGAGGCACCAGCCCTTAGCCTTCCAATAGGGAAGGCATTCGAGTCTTCAGGTGTCAGAAAGAAAGGGAATGGCCCTGGGAGCTTTAACTCAGACCTATGGACCAGCTCAACAACCAGTGGGTTACCTAAGTAAGTAACTGGACTTAGTGGCTAAAGGATGGCCAGCCTGCCTCCAGAAAGTTGCAACATTGGCCCTACTGCTGCCAGAAGCCGCAAAATTAACCCTGGGGCATAGCTTAACTGTTTACACACCACATATTGTGGCAGGATTGCTGTCCTCTAGAGGAGGCCTTTGGCCAACAGAAAGCCACCTCCTTAAATACCAAGATCTACTACTAGAGAGATCTGCAGTCCAACTAAAAATTTAAATCCAACCACCTTCCTCTCAGAGGAAACCTGAACATGACTGGGAGCAAGTTGTAATACGAACCTATGCAGCCAGGGAAGATCTCAGGGAAACTCCCCTAGAAAATTCAGACTGGACCCTCTTTGCAAGATGGGAGCTCCTTTGTGGAAGAGGGAGTCTGTAAGGCAGGGCACATATTAGTCACCTTGAATAGTACCATTGAAATCACATCTTTCTCACCAGACACAGGTGCCCAATTAGCTGAGCTGATAGCTCTCACAAGAGCTCTTGAATTAAGCAAAGGAAAAATGGCTAACATTTACATGGATTCCAAATATGCCTTTCTTATCCTCAGTGTTCATGCCACTATTTGGAAGGAGAGACACTTTCTCATTGCTAATGGGTCTCCCATAAAATACCATGAGGAAATTAACAGGCTAATATCCTGTTTTTATTTGATTTTTTTCCATGAAAAGTAGCAGTAATGCATTATAAAGGACACCAAAAAGGAATAGATGAAATCGCCGAGGAAACAAGTTAGCCGACCAGGCAGCCAAGTAAGCAGCACAGAAGCCTCAGGGTGCCAACACCCTTGAAGCCCCTCTAATCTGGGAAGGCTCCATCAAGGGAATAAAGCTTCAGTATTCCCCTGCAGAAACATGATGGGCCAATTCTTAGGGATGCACTTTCCAGCCCTTAGGATGGCTGCAGTCAGAGGATGGCAAGCCCCTCCAACCAGTGGAAGGTCCTTAAAACCCTTCACCAAACTTTTCATCTAGGGAAGGATAAAACTTACCAATGTGTCCAAAGATATTCTCAGGGGAGAACCTACTAAAAACAGTTAAGCAGGTTGTTCGTGCTTGCGAACTCAGTCTTAAAAACACCTTGAACAGATGGCTTCTTCCCCCTCAAGCTCAGAGAATGGGAAGTTATCCAGGGGAGGACTCACAAATAGACTTCACCCATATGCCAAAATCAAGGGGCACTTGCTATCTGCTGATGTGGGTGGATATCTTCACTAACTGGGTGGAAGCATTTCCATGTCAAACAGAAAGGGCCTCTGAGATAGTGCAAGTATTAATGAAAAGATTCCCCATTTTGGACTCCCTAAATACCTCCAAAGTGACAATGGCTCCTCATTTAAAGCAGCTCTTGCTCAGGGGGACTCAAAAGCACTGGTCATATGATACCATCTCCATTGTGACTGGAGACCCCAGTCCTCGGGAAAGGTAGAAAAAACAAATGACATCAAAAGACACCTCAGAAAGTTGTCTCAAGAGACCCACCTCCCCTGGACTACTCTTCTTCCCATGACCCTACTACAAATAAGAAATACCCCTTCAAAGTTAGGTTAAAGTCTGTTGGAAATGTTGAATGGGTGACCTTTTCTTACAAATGATCTCTATTAAATCAGGACACCTCTGAATTGGTCAAACATGTAACTACCCTGGCCCACTTCCAAAAGGCGTTGACACAGCTAACGGAGGTCCAACTGCAGGAAATAGGACCACCTTTATTTTATCTGGGAGACTTACTACTGGTAAAGGCTCTCCTTTCTCTTTTCCCTTCTCTAAACCCTAGTTGGGAAGGACCTTACACTGTTTTCTTTCCACCCACTCGGTGGTAAAAGTTGTAGGAATCGACTCTTAGATTCATCACACTTGAATCAATGCCTGGAAGGCTGAGGAAGAAGCCCCAGACAATCCGACAATCCAGAAGAATGCTCTGAATATCACTGGGAAAAAATAGGGACTCTTACATTGAAAATCACCAAAGATAAGTAAATGAATGAGGGCTACTTGTCCTACTCAATTGCACCTCTGCCTTACCAGATACATTCTGTCATTTCTATCCTTCGTCTCAAAATCACTTCATACATCTCCAAAAGAAAATTCTATATCTTGGTGAGCAAAATTTTGGATGGAAATTATTTACTATGCCACATTTGTGGGAAATGCTATACTTACACTGCAATTTGCAATAGGACTATGCACTGTAGCACCCTCTGAGTGGAATTTTGGACAAAGAGCTTCCATTGCTGTTGTATATTGTTGGGTTGTCTTTTCTGTAGAGGGTCTTTATCTTTCTCAAGATGGCCATCCACAGCCTGTATATATTAGGAATTAGCCTCATCATGCTACCAAGTTTTGCTACACCCCTCCAACAGTTAACTCAGCGTATCTTTTAAAGACTTTAGCATGGAAGTTGTTAAACACCACCAACCCAACTTTGTCAAGGGACTGCTGGCTTTGTCTGTCATCCTCATGTCACAACACTGCTATCCCCGTCCCCGCCCGATATTGCACCCTTAATAAGATGACCTATCAACCCCAATACAAGGGGGAGTCCCCTTTATGTTAATGAGCTTGAATGATTTGTATAACTTCCAAATTAATCAGATGACAAGGGTCATACTAACAGGTCAAGCAGTAAACCTTTTCTAGTCGTATCAAGATAACTTTTCTGGGGTTGTATCCCCCCGCCAGAAAACCCATTTAGGGCCCAATATCAACACACACAGAAATAAAGTTTCTTCATTGGTTTCACTTTGTATTAGGAGAAGCCAACATTTTGGTCAAGCCCTAGGGACCATAAAAAGAACATCAAAGCAACTACTCCCTAGAGATTAACCCCTTCCGTGATCATGTAAACTATATGTTTTTCCAACCATGCCATATAGAAGACCTACGTAATTCTCGAGGAGACCATCCATAAATAAGGGGACATTGAAGGATGTGCAATCTACGTATTGTATAAATAGACCCACTAGTTGTGTTCACTCTTTCCCTTGGGAAGATTGTACCACTTCTGTGTATCTCAGTAACTTTTTGGTATGAAGAAGCTTCTGAGTAGCTGCTTCTGAGTAGCTGCTGGTGAATATGAGATGCAATTACCTACACTGGGAAAACAAAACTGTTGGGGTAAAACAGAATATTTCCCAGGGTGCTTTCCAGCCTTAGACTGGGGCCATCTTGGCAGGAACCCTAACCACCTTGGAAAATGAAAATGGCAAACTAACCTATTTGTTCTTCATAGAAAATAATTTTTGCCTTGAAAAACAGGGAGTGTTCTTCCTGTGCAAAACCAACTCCTACTTATGTTTAACAGCCAATTGGACTAGAAACTGTATGCTTGTTTACCTAGCTCCTGAAATTAATGTAGCCCCCAACAACCAATCCCTTAGTGTAAACAAGCTATCCAGTTCATACCCTTCTTGGTAGGATTAGGAACTGCAGCAAGTATAGGGACGGGGTTGGAAGATGTGCAACATCTCTATCCTACTATGAAGACTTATCCAAAGATTTTACAGAAACTTTAAAGGACATTGCCTGAACCATTAACAGCGTACAGAAGCAAATAAATTTCCTGACAGCAGTTACTCGGTAAAATAAGAGGATAAGAACTTCTAACTGCTGAAAAGGGTGGCCTCTGCCTCTCTCTAGAGAAAGAATGCTGTTTCTATTTCAACCAATCAGTGATATTAAGGGATGCCACCCAAATATTAGCCGATTGGGTCTCTAAGACACAACAACAGCAGTCTGAGTCATGGGGCTCTTGGTCTAAATGGCTGATTTGGGGATCATGGCTCCTCCCTTTGGCAGGTGCACTATTAATGGTTGTACTAGCTTTAATTTTTGGACTATGTTTGTTAAACCTTTTAACCAGATTCTTCTCCTTGCCTGGAAGCCATCAGACTCCAAATGGTGTTACAAATGGAGCCACATACGGACACTCCATTCTTCTGAGAACCTCTAGCTTGACCTCAGGAGAAACCCTAGATGCTGTTTCCCCACTCAATGACCCTCTCTAGCAGGAAGTAGCTAGACGAGTCATTGCCCAAACCTCCTAGTAGCAGTTAGGGTCTCCACTCATGAGGGGGGGAATGTGAAAAGAGAGAGAGAGAAATCAAGTAGGCAGATAGTTATGGCGAGGGTCCTTGGTAGAATTCCCTTTTAACAAAAAGCAGCCTCTTTTCTGACAAAAAGCAGCCCAGGAGGTCATTTCTCCTTCATCAAAGAGCAGCCTGAGATACCAGGCAGCAAACTCAGATAATGAAGCAAGCTCTAACACAGAAAGGAGCCTCCTGTGTGACACTGTGTGACATACAGATATACAGTGGGCCCCAGTAAGCACAGTGCCCTCCCTTCTTGGAAATACTCAAACAGGGAGGCTTGTGCAGGGGAAGTGCCTGCAGCAGCACTGATAAGAAGAGCTACCCTGAACCAGGCACATCCACCTTGGAGTGTTCTGCTCCCAGCCTTTTTTACACATGTACAACAGGTAGAGATAAACAACACAGAGTAACTCAGGCTAAGAAGCCTGCATGCACACTAGAAAGGGGGAGTGGGAACTCAGAAATTCATACCTTATGCAAAAGAAACACTCCTCCCTCCAGCTTGTCTATAAATACCCTTGCACATCACTGTAAAATGGCAACCCGTCTTTCTGGGATCCCTCTCTGCTCCAGAGAGCTTTCTTACTTTAGCTTATTAAACTTCCACTCTAAACTCACCTTTGGAGTGTTCCTGTCCTTGATGTCCTTGGCTGTGAGACCAAGCGTTTAGGTGACACCTCAGACAATGAGGCTGTTTTCACTAAGGGGCAAAACTAAAAGTAATAGGATAAAATAGAAAAGGAAACACCTCATGTTTTCACTCGTAAGTGGGAGTTGAACAATGAGAACACATGGATACAGGGAGGGGAGCATAAGTCCTGTCAGGGGGTGACGGGTAAAGTGAAAGAGAGCATTAAGACAAATACTTAATGTATGCGGGGCTTAAAACCTAGATGATGGGTTGATAGGTGCAGCAAACCACGATGGCATGTATACCCCTATGTTATAAACCTTCACGTTCTGCACATGCATCCCAGAATTTAAAGTAAAATAAAGGAAGCAAAAGGAAAATAATAATAATAAATAATATAATTTCAGGCTCTATTAAGTATTTAAAGGCATCAACATAATAGAATATGTGGTAGAATATTTGATAAGGGCAGTCAGATATGGTCGTTAGAATAGCGTTAATCAGATATAGTCAGATTTATGAAGGCCTTAAAGGACAATGGGTGCTAGGCAGAGGACTGTGATTTGTTAGAAAATCTAAAAAATGCCAGTGTGACTGGAAGGTAATGACTGAAGGGAAGTGAGAGGTAAGGGTATGAAGGAGAGATTAAGAAGAAAACTAACTTCAGAATATTTCTTATGGTAATATTCTGAAGTTAGTTTTTAGAGGATATAGGAAAAATAAGAGTGAAGTAAAACATGCCTTCCTTAGGTTTTTGTCCTGAGCAACTGAGAGAACGGTATTGCCATTTGATAGTAGCAGATTGGGACAGGTAGAACCAAAAAAGTTTGTTTAGGACATATCAATGTAATATGGCTCTTAATAAAAGAGGCCAGATGGCAAGTAAAAAGTTGAATATAGTCTGGTGACTGCAGGAGGTGTAGGACAGAACCTGAGAAAGACTGAATTTTATTTAGAGAGCTTAATATATAGAAAGGGAAGGAGTAAGGAAAAGTAATCAGTAAAGGGAATCATGAAGAAGTGTTCAGTGAAGTAGGAGAACCGCTAGAAGTGAATTGTGTTCAGGAAGTTAAGTGAGTTAAGTGCTTTTTCTATTACAAAAGCACAGGATGAATTAATATAATTCTCCAAAAAGTACTAATGTGGTACTGAGCTTGCAAGAAAAAACAAAACAAAACAAAACACAAAAACGTCAAGGTGCCAAAATAAATGGAAACACAAGGAAAGTCAGAATAAACAAAAACTGATACTGTATACTACCTAATGAGGATTTTGACTTTTATATGTGCTCCAATTCAAGGGGTCTAGAATTTCATTCTCATAACTGGACAGAATATGCTTGTTCAGAACTGAGAAATATGGGAGAGAACACTGTATAAATCATGGAATTATAATTCTCTACTAATCTATTAATGTAAGACTCAAGAAAATATAGAAAACATGCATAGAACTTTAAAAGTGAATCAGTATTAAAAAAAATGACAAACCAAAATGACTGAGTTGGAGTGAAGTGAGAAAAAAATCATTAGTCCCAGACATATTTAAATGTGTTTTACCAAACTTTCAAGCAACAGTACTTCTTTATGTCATAAAAAACAAGAAGAAAAAAGCTATTGTGATATTACCCCATTCCTTTTATGACAGTAATACAACTGTGATGCTTGGAAGTGAAGAGTTAATGGCATTTTCCACCTCTTCCTAACCTTCTTAGTAACGCTGTAATGCAATTTTTTGGCAATCACATGACCTAAGAAATTGTTATGTAACGATGTACTTAGTATGTTTACATATGTTATTGCAAATAAACCTGGAATGTATGGACTTATGGGACTCCACTGAATGAAGAATGGCTGATACATACAGGTAGGTTCTCTACTTGTATGACTGCTTATCTGAGTCTCTTATAAAATTCAACCTTTGGTACTATTGCAATGCCAAAAGCAGACAGTATAAAATAGAAAAAAAATTAGTTACTACCTTATATGAAAAAAATTCTACATTGAACACACACACACATGTTCTCTCACACACACACATACACACACACATATCTATAATGACCAAAAGGACTTTTTCCAAAAATATTACAAGGATAACATCTCATGAGAAACCCCAACTATGCAACATTTGTACCTTCTGTGTATTCTAATACTAGCAGGTAAACACAGCTGTTGAAAAACTTTAGGTTTCTCTTGACTGGACTCCATTTAAATTGTCAACATAAATTTCAAGTGGAAACTCAGCACCACCTGGCAGAAATGCTACAGTTCCCTGAAGAATTCTCTCTTCCACTTTCCAAAAGAACTATTTCATTCCTATACTTACATTATTAGCAAGCCTCGAATGTTGTCTTCTCCTCATTTTGAGTTGAGAAATTATCTTCTCTTAATTCTTTGGGAAAATAAACAACCGACTCATCTGTAACTATGCATGTGAACTCCCACCCAAACGATTAGAAGGAATGTGTTTGCCTATCATACTGTAAATATTTTGCAGTCATTCTTATTCCACATTATATTTTTGAAATGAATTTATAACAGTATACCTAGAGTTGGTTTATTGATTTTAGATTGAAATACTCTCTGCTGAATAAATAAATGTGAATTTATTATTTCACACAACTGCTGATAGATGGTTGCATTGTTTGCATATCTTCTTACATGGTTATGAGTGCTACAATAAACATTCATAGGCTTGTCTTCTTGTCCATCTACAACAAAAATTTTCTGAGGGTAGATTTTTTAAAGTGGAATTGCTGTATTTCAAAGTATGCACAGTCTCAAAACTTTAACATCAAATTGATCTCCAAAATAGTTTTATCAAATTACATTACCACGAGCAGTATAAATGACATCTTTTCCACATGTTATGTTCAGCACTAGTAAAACAAGTAAGTTGTCACACTTTAAATCTTGCGTCTCAGGCAGGTGTGAAGCTAATTCTGGTTCTAATTTGAATTTCTTTATTAGTGATGTTGTAATATCCTTTCATATGTTTGTTAGTCGTCTGGTTTCTTCTTTCATATATTGCCTGTGATATCTTTTGCCATTTTTTTCTCCTGAAAATGTTGTTTTAGTTTTTAAACTTTTAAAATTTTTACATATTGCCTATAGAGTGTGTTTACAATATACACATTTAGAATTATTTGCAAAGCAAGCATCCACATAACCTCTATGTTACTTTGTTTTTCCTGATTTTTATTTTATACAAATTAAAATATTCAGTTAGGATTAATTTTTTCTATCTTCTTATACTCAGCATAACATTTAAAAACTTACTCCAGATATTTTTAGTAAATATAGTTTCTATATTTTTTGCACTTGTATATTTTCTTGTATGAATGCATTTTTTTTTTATTTTATGCTTGATCTTATTTTGGGTTTGATCTAGTTTTATTTACCATAAGCATACTTGTAAGTATATCTTGGTGCAAATAAGCATGGCTCTGCAGAATAGTTGTTTAGGGTATAATTGCTGAATCTGAGAGTATATGAATTTTCAATTGTATGAAATAACACCCTTTGTTTGTTTTCTGCTGATGTTCATTTTGGCTTTCAAAGTCAAACTATAACTTTTCTGGCTTAGTTATATTTTCACTGTCACTGTGAGTCCTGACTGTTCCTAATGTTTTCTAACTTGGTATTGTCAGAATTTTTATTTGTTTAAATTTTAATTTTTGTGGTATCTATTATATAGTCTGGCTGTGTCCCTACCCAAATCTCATCTTGAATCATAGTTCCCATAATCCCCTCATATCATGGGAGGGACTTGGTGTGAGGTAATAAAATCATGGGAGTGGTTTTGCACATGCTATTCTCATGATAGCAAGTTCTCAGGAGATCTGATGATTATAAGGGACTTCCTCCTTTTCTTGGCTCTCATTTTCTTTCGTGCCACCCTGTGAAGAGGTGCCTTCCACCATGATTATAAGTTTCCTGAGGTCTCCCCAGCCATGCAAAACTGTGAGTCAAACATCTTTTCTTTATAAATTACCCAGTCTCAGGCATTTCTTCATAGCAGCTTGAGAATGGACTAATACAGGATAATTGTGGGTTTACTTTGCATTCAGAAATTACTAATTACATTTCTCTTTTTTTAACATTTGGCTATATATATGTGAGTGTGTCCTCTTTTCTGATATAATCTTTATGTGTTCCTACTTTTCTACCTTCCTCATTCCCTTTTTCCCTCCCTGCATCCGTTTCTCTTTCTTTCTTTTTTCTTCCTTTCATTATTTCTTTCCTGCTGATTTTCCTGTTATCTATTTCTAATATGTTTTAACACAAAAATATTATAAATGTATTCCCTTTACCAGTTATGTGTATTGAAAATACCTTTTCCACTACATAGCTGATTTTTCACTTTCTTAAATATGTTTCTAAAATTCATATTCTTAATGTGGTCAAGTTTACTTACTATTTTTTAATAAATAGAGGGAGTTTTATTGGTTATATGAGCTATGCAGACTTGCTGTGTGTGTATATGTGTGTCTATGTGTTAATAGTATGAAGTAGTGGTCCATGTTTTCCATCCCTTCCTAACTGCTCTGCAGTTACGTCTTTTTCATATATCAATGATGTATATATACATGATACTGGCTCTTTAGTTTGCTTTATTATTCTTGTGCAGGGAACATCTTCATTGTTCTTGACCCTTCTTAATAAGTCAGACAGCAAAGATTTTACACTTTGGGCCATACAGTCTTTGTTGCAACCTGGTGTAATATAGAAGCAGCTGTAGACAAGACATAAATGAATGGACATGACTATGTTCCAATAAAACTTTATTTTTAGGAAAAGGGTGGCTTGCTTGTGAGCCAAATGTTACTAGCTGTCAGTTTTGTCTAACCTTAAAGTTGTATAACCCTATGCTACTTGAGTGGTGTCTAATTCTGGGTTTACTTTGATTTATTACGTACCTAAAATAGTAACTTTATTACATGCCTAAAGTAGCAGCTAAAGTAGTGACTTTAGGTATGTAATAAATATTCCATTTGGTAGAATTTTCTTACTGTATTGTTTTTTTTGGAACATCTGGGCTACACTAAAAACATTTTATTCCTATTAAAATTATAAAGTCAGCATATCAAGTCTCTTCATCCATCCTCCAAAACCCTGTGGCGATTTTCACAGAGATTGCAATGTACCAACATTTTCATTTTTTGTAAATTGACATATTGAGTTTTTCAATTCATGAGCATGGTATATTTTCCCATTTATGTTGCTTTTCTGGAGTATGTTTAAGTAGTTATTTGGTTTTCTTAATCTACGCCTTGCATATATTTTCCTAGATTTATTCAGAGGCAGAAAATATTTTTATTCTATTTTTAAGTAGTTTTGTTTTTAATTTTCAACTATTACTACTGCATATAAATAAGAACTTGTATCTAATAGAGATCTAAAATTCTGCAACATGGCTAGATTTTGACATGAAACGAATGTTTTATTTGTAAATACTCTTGGGATTTTTAAACATAAGTATATAATTTGTGAAATTTGCTTATTATAACTGGAAGTTTTATTCATTCTTTTATAATGTCTATGATATGGTTTGGATATTTGTCCCCTTCAACTCTCATGTTGGAATGTGATTCCCAAGGTGGAGGTGGGTCTGGTGGGAGGTTATTGGATTACAGGGGTTGGATGCCTTATGGTTTAGCACCATTCCCTTGGTAATAAGTGAGTTCTCACTCAGTTCATGCAATATCTGGTTGTTTAAAAGTATGGGACCTCCCTTTGCCTTTCTCTTTCTCTCATAATGTGATGCACCTGCTCTCCCTTCACCTTCCACCATGATTGTAAGCTTCCTGAGGCCCTCACCAGAAATAGATGCCAGTGCCATATTTTCTGTACACCATACAGACCAGTGAGTTAATTAAAACTTTTTTCTTTATAAATTATCCAGTCTCAGGTATTTCTTTATAGTAACACAAACAGATAAACACAAACTGTAAGAATTATCGTTATTTATTTCCTTGGATAAGACCTCTAATACAATATTGAATAGAAGTGATAACATGGCACACATCCTTTTATCAATCTTAAAGAAACCCTGGCTAGGCTCAGTGGTTCATGTCTGAAATCCCAGTGGCACATGCATGTAATCCCAGCACTTTCAGAGGCTAAGGTGGGAAGATTGCTTGAGCCTGGCAGTTTGTAACCAGCTTAGGCAACATAATGGGAACCCATCTCTACAAAAATTTAAAAATTAACTGAGTGTTGTGGTGCACACCTGTATTCCCAAGTACTCTGGAGACTGAGTTGGGGGGATCTTTTGAGCCTGGGATGTTGAGACTGTAGTGAGCCATGATCGTCCCCACCCCCAAAAAAAGGAAGGAAGGAAGAAAGCTTTTAATATTTTTATCAATAATTACAAATTTTCAGTAGATGTGTTATTATACAGTTTAATCCAGGAATGTTTCTTTTTTTCCAAGTTTGTTAAGAGTTTTTATAATGAATACAGTTGAATTTTATAAATGATTTATTTTGTATCTACTAAGATGATCATTTTTGTTTCTTCTGTAATCCGTTAATATGACAAAAAAATTTTCAAATGCTATTTTAATATTAAATTAAATTTCCAGAGGCTTATGATTTCTGCTAAAGATGTAAATACCTGGAATGTTATTTATTCTCAATCTTAAGAAGAAAAAAAAAAACACATCACATTTGTTGTATCATCAAACTATCATACAGCTTCCATAAGCCAGCTTTTAGGATTACTGCTGCTTCTTTAAAACTCATTTGTGTTTCCTTTTCTTATTTTTCCTCTTGGCTTTTTCACTATTTTCAAATTTTCATTGATTTTTTCCAGCTTAATTGGGATATGGATTTATTTCTATATATTCTGCTTTGAGTTCATTGTTTTTCTTAAACCTTAGGAAGCTCTTCGTTTATTTTAGAAATACATTGTTACTATATCATTATATATGACTTCTATCCATTTTTCTTTGTTTGTCACCTGGATATCTAATTAGGTATATGTTAGACTGTTCAGTCTTCCTTATACTTTTTATCCTCTCTTCCTCACATCTCCCCATTTTTTTTTAATTCCGTTATTTCTTCTGAATACTTTTGTTTCATGTATTCTCATTTTATTGGGTAATTTGTGGGCATATTATATTTCTATTTAGTTTTTTCTGTATTTGTTTAATAACTTTAAATATATCAACTACATGGATTTGTAACTATTTTATAATCCTGCCATTGTATCTTAAATGTTTTGTTTACCTTCTAAATGTCATTAATAATTTTCTTTGATTTATAGTTTGATAGCAATGGGAGGCACAGAGGAATACTAGTTCATCATGGGACTTTTAAAAGTATTTCATAGGAAAGATAATGCATCAGTTCAAATTAGAATCTCCCTAATATGCTCCTTTTTGTTAATATAAGTAGTTACATAAAAGTTTAAAATACGAAAAAAAAATCCACCTATTGTGTTCCTAATTCCTTTATTAAGTTGCTCTTCTTGAAAATACCTATTTTTTTTACAAGTTTTTCAAACGAGTTTCATTTCAATGAACATAACATGCATTGTTATTTTAAAGCATTTTTATGACTACTACAATCACTTGAACTTCTGAGTTCTATTTTTATTTTCTGCTATTTTTCCTAGTTGCCTTTTGTTCTTACATGTAGCCATATTTATATTGTGTACTCATCATTGTGTTAGATAAATCATTTATATAAATAGTTTTTGGTCTAAATGATATCATCTTCCTCCAGAATGGCTTTTTCTTTGTTTCCAGGGACACCTGCATTTTGAAATGTTTTCAGGTGCTATTATAGCTTGACAACGACCATAGTTTCAAGAATTGAGATAATTTGAAGCTGAGCAACGGTCCTTCTAGGGCTTATCTATTTCCAGTGCAACCTACTACTAATGTGCAGGTCTCAGCATTCCAAGCAAGATTAAAAAGTGTCACCAGTGTTCCTCACCTATGAGGATGCTATGTTCCAATTCTGTCCGCTTGCCCCTGCAAATGTGTGTAAATTTCCCCTCGGAATTCTCAGCCGCCCTTCTGGAATTAGTCATGGAAGGGAAAGTGGCCCCAAATGCAGAGCTCTAAGCTTGGATGACTCCAAAACTTGAGTCATTGCTGACTCCTGGCTCATTATCAGCCTCTATCTTTTTATCTCTCTTTCTGGAATATTTTTTAAAAGTTAGTCAAATATTTTATACTTGTCTTCGGTGAATGGAAAGTTTGAGTTGCTTACTGTACCATTGCCAGAAATGGAATTCCACTACTTCAAAAAATTCTCTCAAGTTTTCTGAAATGTTCAGACCCATTATCTGAATATCCCCCCCAGCTTTGCAGTATTTAGTTGATAGACCTTTTTAATCAGAGAGCAAATGCATTATTGCAGCAAAATTTATAGTGGTTATTAAGATAACTTTTATTAATAGAAAGATATAAACAAAGGTTCAACTATAGGATAGTGATAAAATCATTAATGTTTGCCTAAATGTCTATCTGAACTGCTGACTTTTCCACAAGAGAAATAACTGTACTAATACCATATAATTATATTTCACTAAAGCACTATGTTTGTATCACTAATAGGCTAGTCCTAGGCAATTACACTTAGTATATCTTATTTAGAAATTTTATTTGTAATGGGCATGTAGCAGAGAATGTAAATTGAGAGTTTATAACTCATCTTTGATAGAAGCTTCTTTTTTTTCAACTAGTCATCAGGGATGTGTCCACTTTATTTGATGGCAAAATAGAAAATGCCTCTTATAATTGCCACATAAAAAGGTACGTGCTTTAACTTACATGTCTATATTCAAATTATCTTATAGAAGAAAATACATTTCCTAGATTAGAAATATGTTCTCGTCTAATTATAATTTTTTAGGGATTCATACAAATGAGTAAAATATAGATATTTCATTCAAATGAAAGGAAACCATTTATATTGTGTCAAAACTTCCAACAATAGAAAAATCAATCTGTATAAAATGATTAGTTTTAACTATATAGCTTTGGAAGAAACAAATTATATCAAGTTTAAATATTTATTTTGGTCTTGTAAACTAGTAGTGTATGCCATGTTATTGTCAATTGAGTCTTGGATACTGATAAGGACCATGAAAATACTCATAATATATGATTAACATAGATTGAGGGCATAGTTTGATTAATTGACTATGTAGTAATAGTAATTTAATCATTTCTATGTTCTTATCTTAAAAATAATAAAACTTTTGTTCAAGTAGTCTGCATGGACCAAATATCTGAAATATGTTGCATTTAATATTTTATTCATATGGCTTAAAAACTAAATTTGACAATTGCAAATGATCTTAAATCTTCATACAGTAACTAAATCAATGACATAACTTTATGATTTCTCAGCAAAGAGCAATTTTACCAGTAAAAGAATATTCATTGTAAAACTGCATTTAGAAAGTGATATTACATAAGATTTTAGATATTTTTGGTACAAAATTTAAACTTTAAAAAACTGACACAATTGCAAAAGTTGTCTGAAATTGAGAAGTTATGGTACCGGTATTTGCAAGAGATTATTTTTTTACTTATTTTATCTGATGAAAAATATGTTTATGTTACACTTGTTTTGAAAATAAGGATCTGTACTTATAACAATGTAACCCTCAGAATTTTTAAGAGGCTTTAGATAAAAGAAGTATAAATTATTTCAATTTAACACATATTAATTATACACAGAAAAGCAATGTACTGAATACTGTGGAGGAATCAGGTCGTAAAATATAAGGTCCTACTGTAATAGGCTTTTGCTGAGATGACCAAAAGTAAATACTTTAAGATAAACTAAGAAGGAAGTCCCCGCATATGACATAAATTACTTAAGAGTTATCAATATCAATCTACTCTTTTATGTCCTTATTTATTATTTCCACAAAATACCAGCCACTAAAGCCTTTGGCCAAAAAGTGGGGTCATACTCTTCTCTGGAAGCATATGCTAAATCAGAAAATTATAAAGTTAATTTTCTGTCACCATTACAGATGCTTCATTTCTAAAACTAATATTGTGGAATACCTTAATAATTAATAAATTCTTTATTGACAATATTTTTGTTGTTTTCATATAATTCAAAAGGTAACTTGGAGAAATTATATACAGATTAAAAGTAATGGCAAAAACTGCAATTACTTTTGCACCATCTTAATAGATCTCTTTCCAAAAAAACTGTCTAAGCTCTTTGTCTGTGTATCTTACAAATTATTTTAATGGCATAATCAGAAATGTTATCAAATTTTATGCTAAGTGATGATAATGTAATTCATGTTGTTAAATATTGAAAATAGTCTATATGTAAACTAATATACTATTCATTAATATATTATCTAGAAAATTTAGCATAACGCTGTGCTAAAATATGTAGTATTTAAATTCATGGTTCAAAGATAATTTAATAATATGTCAAATACTCATAATACAATTTAAGTGAAAATAGTGAAAAAAATGTATACATATGCATTCATTTTATATAATAGTGTTTGTGTGTGTATGCATGTAAGTATGTGTGTTTGCATATATAAGAGACAGACCCGGGTCAAAAATTGAGGTAGACTGCTTTTTTACTTCCTCAGGTTATTGAGAAGTGCCACTTGGTTTTAGTGCTTGCAATATCAACTCATCATTTTTTGGAAAGGAAAAAAGACTGGGAGAGGGGCTACAAAAGAATTGGCTGTAAACATGAGTTATGAAAGTAAGGATGGAAAATTGCTTTCATTTTCCAGGCTGTACATCTGCTGTAATGTATAGAAGAAAAAATTCAAGGCTGAATTAGATTAACTGAGATCAGACTATAATCCATTTTATAGCTTGCCGGTAATGCATTGGTTTCCTGTTAGGTATTTAATATCCCAGAAAGTAACTGGGCTTGAACACCCTAACAAGTTTGGCCTCAGTTCAGAGACTCCAACAGCAAAGGGTATTGGTGTAGTACTAAGAGAAGGAACTAAGAGTAGTTAGGAAAGGTCAGATAGAAGCCAGATCACCCATAGTAGGAGAAAGTGCAGTGCAAAAGGCCCTTCTCTAGCCATGTGAAAGATCATATATTCTTTCCACATGTCTCTATCAATTTCTGAGCACATCTTTAATTTTTGGCACAAGAAGATGTTCAAGGCTCCCCCTTGCAGCTTTACTTCATCAGTCCCAGGATCAGTCATTTCTTCAAGAAGCTCTGCTTCCTTTATGTGAAGAATAAAGATCAGGATCATTGTTTCTTCTCTTGGTCTTTTCAGCAGACATACATATATATATATATATATATATATATATATATATATATATATACTTTAAAATGAGATACTTCCTCCATTAATTGTTACTACCCATCTCCTCTAGACAACCGAATTCATTGGTTTTGTTTCATCCTTCCTATTACAGACACATATATATATATACACATATATATATGTTTGTATTACATATATATATACATGTATATATGTATATGTACATGTGTATGCATATATACAGATATATATTTATATATTCATGTGTATATATGTTTTATGTGTATATAACATACACTCATATATATGTGTATATACACTCATTTGTATGTGTATATAAAGTAACATACATATTTATAGCACATATATATATATAAAGGTTTAAGACAGAATCCTCCAATTCCATTTCAATACCACAGAGTTCTTCCTTGTAATCCGCCCATTCCATTTTTGCATGACTTTCTTTCATGCTGAGAATTCTAGCTGCTAATGATACCAATCTATTACTCATTTACATAATAATATGATATATACAAACTATTTATGATATTGATATATTTATGTTATAAGAATATCGAAAGTGCTAATTAATGTTCAAGATTTATTTATAGTTCTTTTAAATCTTAGTGAACTGTGTATATGGTCAAATTACTTAGATAATTTTATTTTCCCCCTTCTTAATTAATGTGTTGTTAATTTGGCATACAGGTAGATTGTTTTGTATTAAATTTTAGATTTTATTTAATATTTATTAATTTTATTTCTAATATGTAAAATAATTCATTTCTAGAAGTCAACAACATATGAAAATATATACTTTAAAATGTGATACTTCCTCCATTAATTGTTACTACCCATCTCCTCTAGACAACAAAATTCACTGGTTTTGTTGCATCCTTCCTATTACTTTATTTTACAAAAATAAGCACACTTCCTCCTTTTTTCCTTGCAAAGTAATATATATCATTTTGCTTTTTAAAATAGACCTTATTTTTCAGAGCAGCTTTAGGTTCACAGTAAAATTGAATGGAAATTACAGTTTCCATATGTCCCTTACCTTCATATACCCACAACTTTCCTCACTATAAGCATCCTTCTTTAGAGTGGTACATTGCTGCAATTAATGAACCTACACTGACACATCATTATCACCTAAGTTCACAGTTTCCATCAGGGTTCATTCTTGTTATACAATCTGTGAAATACATAATGATATGTATTCACCATATAATATAGAGAGTAATTTTGCTCTCTTCAAAATTATCATACATCACCCATTTATACTTTCCTCTCTCAAGTCTTGTCAACTACTGATCTTTTTACTGTCTCCATTCCCAGAATGTCATTTAGTTGGAAACATACAATATGTAGCCTTTTTAGATTGGCTTTTCTCACTTAGCAATATGCATTTAAGTTTCCTCCATGTCTTATAATGACTTGATAGCTCATTTCATTTGTGAGCTGAAACTGGACTACCACATTTTATTTATCCATTCAGCTACCAAGGAACATCTTGGCTGCTACCAAGTTTTGGCAATTATAAATAAAGCTACCATAAACACCCATCTGTAGGTTTCTGTGTGAGAATAAGTTTTCAATTTATTTAGGCAAATACCAAAGAAGGCAATTTCTGGATCATACGGTATAAGTGGGCTTAAAGTGTGAAAAAACCCTGCCAAACTATCATCTAATGTGGCTGTACCATTTTGCATTCCCACCAGCAGCGAATAAGTATTCCTGTTTCTCCTCCCTTGGCTTTTTTATTTAGCAATATATTCTGAAAATTACTCTGTCACAACTTTTGGAGAGTTTTTCTTATTTTTTATACCTACATAGTATTCTATTGCATGTGTGCACCATAGTTTATGTAACCAACCTAATGCGTGTGTGTATGTGCACTCAAGTGCATGTCTGTATAGCTACTTAACAAAGCAGGTGGACCTAATGCCACAGAAATCAACAATTGGATATATTCATCTTGTTAAAGGATAACTCTCTCTACAACCTCAAATGCCATTTGATCATGAAGTAATTCCAAGAAGTTTATTTTTTTTCCATTGTGCTGTCACTTTCCACGGCATTTACTCTTTACTCTTAATATAGCATCTTTAAGATGTGATTGATATTTCTTATTACATTTTAGTCTCCAACTTTAAGTAACTTACAGTTTTCCAAATATGGTTGAGCACTGACGTTTCTATGGATTATTTTGGTCTCACTGAAATTACATTATTTTCTCTCTTTTTTGCCGGTTGCAAAGACTTTGATTCATTTAAAGTTCATTTGAATGAATGTGCGTTTATAGTGCTTAACTGAAGGCAAATAATCTGCTGGGCTGCCCTGGTGCACAGGTTACATGCACTCTGTGATTTGAAAGGCTTAGCAGTTAGGTTGATTTTTCTCTTCCTTCAATTTTTTCTGTTTCCCTCTCCTCCCTGAGCAAATAGAAGACCACTTGTAAGTTTAATGTGAAAAAAAAAGTGATTGTATTTCAAAGTTGCCTGTTACCTTACATATACATTGGTCTTTATGACATGTTAAAAGCAAATGTAATGTAACTGAAATATTTGTCATTTTTTTTCTGAACAAGATTTTGTTTGGTTTTGCTCTAGTTGATTCAGTTATAGTGCTAAGGAACCTACATTCACGATATCCACCGATTTAAAATTATATAGTATTAAAAACAATAAACAGTTTTATACAGTAAACAATACATACAGCATATTTGCCAGACTTGGGATGACATACCAAAATATATGAAACTTTTCTTTCTTTTATTTTCTTTCTCTTTCTGACACTTTCTTTCTTTTCCTTCTATCTTTTATATATACTTTAAAAAAATCTAATGAATTTATTGTTCAAACATATACTATATATAAGACACTGTGTTGGATGTTTCACTTAGGTAATTCTTATACGTATTTTGAATTCACTTGCTAGATGATGTTCTCAATATTGAATTTAAAAAGTTTATGCTGTTTTGTTCCTTAGATAAATTTGAATTGAAAATATAATAAATCACAGCTTAACATTTATCTCAATGAGCTTACAGACTCTGAAAAGAGGGTGGGAATTTTTATTTGACATTATAATGCCGAAGAGTACATGAATTATTAGCTTAATTTTTATATATACCTCCTCACACAAAATATGGACATTTTATCTCTGAGGAAATGTATTATATAATGAAAATGCATTTCCTCAAATGAAGTTTAGTGAATCAAGCTCAAGACTGCTTGCTTCAATTTTCATTTATGTTCCTTATGCTGTTATTCATAGCAGTAAAAAAAAAAATCTCGTAAGCAAAGACCGTTAAATATAAGTAATTTCATTGAAAAACCAGGGCTTAAGAAAGGGTTATCTGATCTACAACTTGGAATTCTGCATGCTTTTAAGAGAATAAGCTTCAAATCTCAGGAAAGTAACATTTTATAGATGCAAATAGTAATATAAAGGCATTAAGGAAAATAGAGAATATAAAGGCATTAAGGAAGATAGAAACAGAGTACAATGAGTCCTGAATATTCTTCTGACCAAGGAAAGTAACTTTTTCTACCAAGAAAATAACTTTAAAATGTCAAATATTTACCATCAAAATCATAATAGATGCTTCATATATTTATTTATCAAAAAATACGCATTTAACACCCAGGGTGTGCAAAACACTGAATTGGGATGATGGGTACATGCTAAGTTTTGGCAAAATCAAATATGGAAAAGCTTCTATTAATTGCCTGTAACTTCAGTACATCATCTTAGATTACTGGCAATATTGAAGGCAGTAGTATAGTTTGCAACAGTAACAGGACATATGCAGTGAATTCTACATTAAATATGTAACCATATTGCATTGGGTTTTTCACTTTGCTGTTCAAATTACGTTCTGTGTACCCTCAGGCCATCTATTTAACTTTTCCCACTGTAAATTCCTTTATATGTTATTTAGAACTAAACTCAATTACATTTCAGAAATGAATTAGCCAATAAGAATTAAAGATTTTGAAATTTTGTTTAATTCTGGTGACATTGGTGTCACATTTATTGTTGCTTTCACTAATCACAGCTACACTCATTAATTTATGCCAAACCTTTTCTGATTATATTCAAGTCCTTTTTATTTTTGTAATTTGTGTTTTAACCAATATAGTAAACACATATGGAAATGTCTTTTATTCTCACATTATTTGTGTCTATAGCCTTTCTTCATTTAACATTGAATTTCAGTCTACCGGCCGTAAGTCAAGATGATTAGATCAAACCTGACTGCATTTGTGTTCTAATTATCCAACAGAAGACTTCAAATATGTAATTTAATCTTCACAATGAACCCCACCATCACCATCACTATCACAACCTATTGCCACTTAATTAAAGCAGCATTCTTAAATTCTAAGTCTAGTTATGTTTCTTTCTGCCTAATTCCCTCAACAACATTCTTAGTTTTGTGATCCTTTAGTTTTTAGCTTAGACTAACTTTTTTTACTTGGCCAAATTGTGAATATCCCCATATAACTTTAATCTACGTCAGTGAAATAATCTATAGGCGGTGCAACATTGCAGGTATGTATCTGACAATATTTCTTGCTTACCTTCAGTGTGCCTCATACTGTGCTGGATGACAGAGCCAAAGAGTCATGCATCCAGACAAAGTATGACTTACGTAGATTCAAATATCCTTTAATCTGCAACATGATTTTGACAGTTATACAGAGGAGAGAATGGCTTAGAGTCCCTACAATCTTGAATGTATCATGGAATTCTGAAAGAAGGTACAGCCCAATTTCTATGTCTTTCATCTTCATTATCATCTAAATATTTTCTACTAGTTTTAACAGATATGTTAACATACTTTTAATAAGTTGTTTCTACAAGATTTTCAATAAAAAATACAGAAATTTATCTGCTTCTCATTTTTTGCACTTCACCCACACCAGAAGTAACCATTTTTAAATCTCTTTTAAGTAATTATTTTGGTGTTTATATTCATGCCTATAAAAACACATGCTGATGTTAACTCTTCAGAGTTTTTAGTTTTAGGAATGTACTATTTACTCCTATTATGAAACATAACAATTTGATTTTTTGCCCATGCACACTCCTCCCCCAACATCACTCACCAGACATGCATACTTTCCCTATTCACCCCGTGTTGTAATTTTGTTTAGATCAACATTCATTGTTTACTTTGCCATGACTCTCTAAATTCTGTTTACATCAGAGCCATTCAATTAACCATAATTAACCTTTCTTCTTACACCACTTTTTTTTTTCCTTGAAGTTAATCATTTGTATGGTTTTCATTTACTTGGTATTCATTGTTGTTTTTATTAAAACAATAACAGCAACACCAAACCCTCGGCAATTATCTAATTATTTCTTTGAAGCTTAGACACATTATGTGTTTTATCAATTAATATTCCTAAGTGAGAATTTTCAGGACACTGTTATCCTATGCTCCTCAGATTTGCCAGCCTTCTCTATCTGTGGTACCGTGGATCCTCCTTCACCATACTCTCAAACATATACTATTTCTTTATCTCTCTTCATTTTAAATTCCTGTTTATTGTAGCCCATTCATTTCTTGTTGTTTTTTCCCTTTGTTTCAGTAGAGTATGTCTTCTAGCAACTATGTTTTGGGGTTTTCATTTTGTTTTGTTTTTATTTTAGATCCAGTGTATATTAAAATGACTTTACACTAACATATGTTTTGGTCAAAAATAGAATTTCAGTTTTTAAATCTTTTCCTTTGAATTCTGAAGGAATTGCACCTGAAAATTCTATTTTCAATTTTGCTATGAAAATAAAGCCATCTTTATTATGTTATTACATATGGATTGATTATGTGTCCCAATTTGTCCAAGAGTGTCCTTTAATGTCTCTTTTTACAGCATAATTATTGCTGGTAGCCTCTTTGATATCAAAGAGGTTCTGATTTACATAGTGAATTATACAGTTACTCTATTTAGCCTGACATTTTCTTCTCTGTAAGATTTTCTTTTTGTTCCATGTGTACTATAATTTAGTGAGGACGTACTCTGCTTTCATTCATTGATCTAAGCATTGTCTTTCCCTTTTGAGAAATGTCCTTGCATATTTCAATGATGATTTTCTTCTCTTGGTTCTCTTTTCTATTTCTGAAGTTCTAGTATTCCTATATAAGATTGATCTCCTAATATTTCTGTGTTTTCTCTCCAACTCTTTACCTATTTTTTGTTTTAAGCTATTTTCTAGGGGATTTTTGCAACTTTATTTTCAAAGTTTTCTAATAAACTTTTTTCTCCCCTTCTTTTATATTTTTAATGTAGAAGAGATCAGAGCTCTTATGTGTTCCCTGAATATTCATTTCTGAATTATATTATGTTCTTGTTCCATAATTGTAATAACATATATTTCTCTAACATATTAATGCATAATTTGCAGCTTTTTTAACCTTGCACAATTTGTTTTGTCTAAGTTTTGTTTTTCTTCCTCTCTCTTTGGTGGTCCCTTTTTATGTGAAAAATTTTTCTCAGATGTCTGATAAACTTTGATTGATTTCCTGTATTCAATCATTGAAGCCTCAAAAGCTGATTAGGAGTTCTGAGGGCTTCAGACTTAACTATGGACAATGAGTATACTGGCAAGGTGATTTTCCTGGCCCTTAACTTTGGAAAATACCAACATCAATACATTAGGAATGTCTTCTTGATCTACTCAGATATCAGGAAAGCCCAATTTATTGGAAAAAGGTATTGCTGCTCAGGGTCTAAAAATTAAGTTGGGAATGCTGACCATAGTGGAGAGGGTGGTGTCAGTATGCATATGTTCTAATCCCTTGATTTCAGTGTATACTCCAATCTCAACTTTACATGGTTCCTCCAGTTCTAAGCATTGGGTATAATGATATTAAGTCCATCATCTGGCTGCACAAATGAGAGAAGGTTTCTGCTTCTTCTTAAACTGACTTTTAACCACTTCACTTTATTTAAACTAACATGCCTGCAGAAACATAGCTCTCCGAGGTGCCTGGTAACACCAAATTTTATGGCTTAGGAGGACTATAAAGTATAAAATAGGTTAGTGATTGGCATCCCCATTGCCTGCTTGGGAATTATTTTCCTTGGATCCATTGTGTCTTTAATCTTTTGTTCATCAGTTCCCAGCTTTCATAACTACAGTGGTGACTTTTCTCTCATTTTTCATTTTCTCCTAGACATATGTTTGGAAAATAATTTCCATACTGTTGCATAGAGGGGTTTTAAAAAGAGCAAAACTTGATGTGGCTGTTTAATCTACCAGCTTTATCTAGATGCTCTGTTTGGGTTATGTTATTTTTAATCACCAATTTTACTGACCAGAAAGTCAGATACCAAAAATACAAAATTTTAATTTTATTTCTAACCCGAATTCAAATTTTATCATGAATATCTATTCAACTGATAGTGGAAAGTCTCATCTTCATGATTCTTAGTAAATTAACAGTTATTACAATTACCGATTTGTTTGTCTCTGTTCTTTGGTACATGCAGATGTCTTACCATAATTTCAAGAATTCTCAAAACCTGGAAATTATTAATGCCATATTTTTTTCACTATAAACTGCACAGAATGATGATACTCTAGCATCTACCACTTCCTAGGACTATATGACCAAACTCCTACATAGGATTTTAATTTACTGCTTTCATATCATGCTTAGATGGGACAAGCATATTGGAAGAATTCCTGTAAAGTTTGTCACCTTCCCAGTTATGCAAAAAAATAATCACAGAATCTCTCTGACCTCAAATTCCCATATCTACCTGCTTTTAATTATTTTGCTCTTTCTTACTCCTATAGCCCAAATATTTCTAATTCCCTAAGAAGAGAAAGGAAGGGGAATTAAGACAGATTCTTGACTTAGCATACAATTTTCCTAATATATAGTTTAGAGGCTAAGATTAAACTTATTTTATTCTAACTTTGTGCCTGCCCTACCATTGAGGTGCCAAGACAAGATGAGTTTAAATGGAGAAGAGCCAAATGTAAAAGAAATTCTAAAGAAACATATATGGATATATATACACATTTTTATAATTAGTAGACAAAATGATAGCCAACAACATTTCAGTTTTGTCATACCTAATAAATTATCATAACAATTTACGTATAACTAATACACATTTATATGTTTTTTCATTTGATATAATATCACTAGTAATGATACATCATTTTTTCTTTATTTTTAGTTTTGAGACAGGGTTTCATGCTGTCACTCAGGCTGGAGTGCAGTGGTGTGATCTTGTCTCACTGCAGACTCTGCTTCTCAGGCTCAGGTGATCCTCCCACCTCAACCTCGGAGTAGCTGAGACTAAAGGCACGCACCACCATGCCAGGCTAATTTGTGTATTTTTTTGTAGAGAGGTTTGGCCATGTTGTCCAGGCTGGTCTTGAACTCCTAGCCTCAAACAGTCCTCCCACTTCAGCCTTCCAAAGTGCTGGGATTACAGGGTTGACCCACTGTGCTGGGCCATTATTTTTATTTTCTATTAATACTATTGTGATAAAGAAAGTTAGTATACAAATTGTACAAAAATTCTGTTCAAACTCTCCTAATGTGTTGTTAAGATAAATTCGAGATGTAAAATTACTGGATTAAAATTTGAAGCATAGGTAATTTTTATTGAATACAACAAAATGGTTTCAAGGTAGGTTTTACTAATTCACAATTTTGACAGCTTGACAGAGTCCCCCTTTTACTGCTTCCTCACAATAGCTTGTGAGAGTAAGGGAGACCATCCCAGAAATTTTAATTATTTCCTTACTTTAGGAAGTATGCTGCTCATTGTGGTAGAAACAAATTAGGCATGGTAGAAGGTTTAAAAAATATGAACAACCTGCAGAAATTCTTGCCCACATTAGTGAAGCAAAATGCAAACCAAAAATCAGAACAGGACTCTCAAGATCACAGTATAAAGAACAAACAAGGAAAAACAAACAAACAAATAAACAAATGCAGATATAAGTATTCTTTGGGAGTTTGCTCATGAGATTTAAAAATAAGGACAGATTTCTGTATGTGGTTGCCTCTGAGCTGAATTTGGTAAATGAGATTGAATATGTCTGCTTTAATTGACATTCAAAAGGCATAATCCTTTCTACCTTAACAATATAATCATGGCAGATGAAAGTGATTTTTAATTATCACATAAATAAATAAATAAATATTCACATAAATAATAAAGTAAGAGCAAAAACTCTTTGTGAAGTACCTGAGGCAGATTTTAAATGTCATGAGAAGAGTTTGGAACAAAATGTCGTAAGAAGTGCCTTAAAGTCTCTGAGCCTATCTGTTACTCTTAGGCCTCTATTATTCATCAGTCCAATAATGAAAGATGATGGGTTCCAGGACAACCATGCCCAAAATTAATATCCATATTTATCTATACAAGATGAGATAAATGAAAAATAATACCTAAGAATAAGTGAAAACTGGTAGGGTATACATTTAGTCTGACATTTTGTATTTGGTATACATAATCCAGGAACTTGGACCCAAGACTAATAATAAAAATCTCCTAATCATACCTAACACTTATTATGTGACAGGTACTGTTTTAAGTGCTTTATATATGATTACTTGGTTTAATTATAAAGATATCCCTGTGAGGCACATATAATTATTCTCATTTTTTTTAGAAGATGAAAATAAGAACACAGAGTTAAGTAACCTGCCAAAATTCATGGTCTGATGAAAATCCAAAACGCCTAGATTATTTGCTCAAAGCAGACCCCTACAGAAGAAATAACTATTTGGAACTAGCCTTAGTACCTGGGTAATTAAATAGTCTGTACAACAAACCTCTGTGACATGAGTTTACCCACAAAACAAATGTGCAGATGTACCCCTGAACCTAAATTAAAGTTTATATATATATATATATATATATATACACACACACACACACAATTATATACATATATATAGTTATATATGTATGTATATACATATATAATTCATATAATTAAACAACAATTTTATGTATTTCTCTCTAGAATAGTGACAGAATTTTTTAGTAAGAGCTATGGTGTAGTTATATTGGCATTTAGGTCTGCATAAATATCTTTACAGGCTGCACATTGACAATCATATGTTGTATTGATAAATAACATCTATCTTGCTGGGGAACTGAATTAGGACTATAGGAAATTCCTATTACAGGAGTTGTAGAGTTCCTCTGAGGCCAATACTATGTAATTTTTTTTTGAATAGCCAACTATACATGGAAGGAAATGTTAATGTTTTGGGGAACACATTTTTAGAAAGTTTACTAGATTTTAAAATTTCTATAAATTCACACACCCATATACAGGTCTTAATATTCAGCTTAACTCTCTTTTTATAGAAAAAGACTATAATTTATTCATTTTAAGTTTTGTAAGTTACCTTCAGCCAATAAAAGTTAGACCATATTTAACCAGCCAGTTTCTAGAAATATGAGAATCTGTGGGAGTCTGTGGGCAAGGTCATCTAAGATGGAGGCAAGAGTGCATCCATGCAGGAGATTCTTGAGAAGTTTCATTTGAGATTGTACAGTTGGGTAATCTGTGCCAATGAAGACTGTACAATTCCCAAGCTGAAAAAAAAAGACAAATATCAATTTGTGAGAGTGACTGAGGAACATAAATATCATACTAAACAAAAATAGAACCAATCTTTTTCTGAAAACATTGTGAAAATGCTTCCGCATTAGTTGAATTCTACTAATAAATGGAAGGGAAGATGATAGAGAGTCATCTTCAGTTTTAAGATTATCGGTTTTTAGACAATAAGATAATAATAGATTATTTCTATCATTATAAAATAGCATTACATTTACATACTAAATCTCTGAAGACTAAGACATCTCCAGAACATTTTTTTTTCTCTAGCATAGATTCTGATGATGAACAAACAAACCCAAATCTTACTTTGGATTTTACCTGTGATTAGAAGATAGGTGAAGAAAAAGCACAGTGCTTAGTCAAGTCTGTTCTCTTAGGTTAGATCATTCTTACTAGAACCTAGACTTTCCAAAGGAAGTTCAATTGGATTATGAGAGCTGCCTTGAAAGTGTAGAGCTGACCTCTTAAAATAACTTACTTCAGAATTATCATTATGCCAAACAAATTGTCCTCAGCACCAATGATGTGAGAAGTGAGAAGAAAGAGCAATGCACCAGGTTTTCTTTTCTGGCCATGCCAGGGTGTAAGGTGATCTTAATCAAAGAAAGAATGCTCTTTCTTCAAGGTAGAAGCTATGTGTTCTTTGTATGGGCTCTTTTTTCAAGGCACATACAAGGTAGGTATGTGCAGTTTCAGAAATACAGCTATATAACACAGGGTATGCCTTTTCCAGTAACATTCTCCTTAATCCAGGCTCTCACTTGGATTGTCTTTCCTGTATTATAATCCTCCACATGCCTTTCCTTTACAGAGTTAATCCCAAATGTGGTATTTTAAATATCGAATATAATTGTGTCAGGAAAAAAAATTCTCAAATTTTGAGATTATGTAATATCCTGAAAGAACCCTAAAGCAAGTATACCCCTTACAGGATGATCACTATCAACTTGTAGAAAACTAATACTATAGTGTGGTGAGAAATTTGGGCAGCCATATCGCACCACTGTAGTACTTTTTTTGTTTTGTTTTGAGGTAGTGTCTTGCTCTGTCGCCCAGGCTGGAGTGCAATGGCATGATCTTGGCTCACTGAAACCTCCTCCTCCCAGGTTCAAGCTATTCTCCTGCCTCAGCCTCCTGAGTAGCTTGGATTACAGGGGCGTGCCATCATGCCCAGCTAATTTTTGTATTTTTAGTAGAGACAAGGTTTCACCATGTTGCTCAGGCTGGTCTCAAACTCCTGACCTTGTGATTTGCCTGCCTCTGCCTCCCAAAGTGCTGGGATTACAGGCGTGAGCCACTGCTCAAGGCCCACTGTCATACTTTTAAAAATGCATTCAGAACCACCTGCAATAAAAAATTGGCATTAAGATTAACCAGTGTTATTTGTTAAGTTTTCCCTTCACATATTATTTGCTAGTGTAAAAAAATGCTAAGTATTATTTGTCCACATAAAATATACAATTTCTAGGGTTTTTTATTTCAATTTATCTTTCTTGTTTAGAAGAAACTAACTTAAATGATTTTTGCAGAACTTTTCAGGGAAATTTAGATACAATCCCTCACATATTCTACAAAACAACTTTATATGACAGATATCATTATTCCATATTACAGTTGAAGAAAACGAAACTTGGAGAATGATGGCCAATGGTCAAAGCATAGTGGGCAGAACCATAATACCAAGTTGCATTAGGCTAAATTTAAAATATTTGTTTAAAATCACTGTCTTAGTTATTTTGCTTGTATGTATACGTAGTATAAATTGAACATAAATTATTTGTAAAAATTTATTTTCACACTGTAACAATAGCACAGTTATCTACTATGCTGTATTATTTATATTTATTTCAAATAACCAGTTATTGGTGAGAAAATGACTTTTAGATGAGTTATTAAGTTTAAATTTCAAATAAAGGCAGGTTAAAATGTTTTGGTTTGATAAAATATTTTAATGTGGTTTAATTAACATAATTTCTTATTATGATTTCACTTCAGTGTTTTCATGACATGAAAACAGTTTAGCTATCACTCTATGCAGATGTTCATGAATTATTGATCTAATCTCTGTTTAACCAAAATCACATTGCTCTATTTTTTTCATAAATGATGTATATTATGTAAAAACACAAAGAACTCGATTATTCATGAATTTGAATGATGCTTTAAAAATAAACCCACATTCCTTAAAAGAAATTCAAACAGTGTTCAGTTGCATAAGTGTTATTTAACTTCTAAAAATACAAGTAATGATCATGATTATTAGTTATATTTTTTGGGTCAAAAACAACACAATGACTACAAAACAAAAGAAGATTTGATTACTGAATTGAATAAATTATACTCAGGTTATCAGATATTATCAGACCTCCCTTTCAGTAAATCTGTATATAAATATCTAAGGTGGAATGCAGTGAATTTTTATCTTCAATTTATTATTATTTAAAATAGACTGTGGGAATGTTAAAATTTGACTTCTATAACTTTGAGCCTAAGCCGTAAATCTGTTTTGAGAAGGGAAAAATTGTTTGTTTGTTTGTTTGTTTTTTTGGTAAACTTTTGTTCCACTTGAAGTCCTCTAGAATATTCAAGGACAAAAATGTGTCTCTTTAATTTAAAAGGGTATCTATTTTTACATGCATGTGAAATGTTGCATGCAGCTTTTCTATGCAATTCAATCCCTCAGTATGCTGCAAAGTCAGTTTAAAAACTTTCTTTTTTTATATCATGACTGAAGGCTGTTTTCAAATAAAATCTCCTGAAAGGATAATATAAGTATTTAGGAGAAGGAAAAGTACTGGTTAGTTTGCTGAATAAAAAATAAGTGTGACACACTGCTCTGTCACATTATTTAGGTGGAAAAATGATGAATATATTATGCTTCTTTTCCTTTCAAGGCAATGCTATGTCTTATCAACAAATACTTACCAGCATGTACAATGCTGCTCAAAAACACATTTGATGAAGGATCAGAAGTTTCCTTCTATTTAATGTAGTGATAAAAATAACTTCTAAGTAACTCAGTTCACAGAATCATGAAGGACTGGGTTTGAGTTTCTAATTTGAATACCATAAAGTGATGAACATGGAATCTGAGAAAAGGAGAAAAGGATAAAGAGTGGAAAGATAAATGTATGTAAGGAAAAAAGAAGCAAATAAATATTATAGCTGGTTCTCTCTTCCTAAGGAGTGTTACTGACTTTATGAACACACTCTCGGAGAGCTATCTTTTATTAAGAACCTATTATCCACCATGTGATTAAATTATCAGATTTAATTATATTTAAATATCACCATGTGTTCTTCATATAGAAGACCTGATAATCGAAACTTAAGTAATTTGTTTCTGATTATGGAACTTGAGTACAAGCATGTTTCCTAAACTTATTCTTTTCCCATCACTTTAGTTTTGTGTCAGGTTGCTTTGAGTCATAAGCTGCCTTCATGTTCTTTGGTCTTAGGTTTACAGATTCAAATATATGGCTAGTATACATTCCATCAAGGCTCAACTTAAATGCCGCATTCTCAGTGAAACATTCCCTGATATTCCAGGTTGAGGAAATTCTTTTATTTCAGAAAGCAGTTCTCAATTAAGGTCCTCCTTGCACTGTTCCTTTACATACTGTTAATTTTATAAATATCTTTACTAAACTGTAACTATTTGAGGGCTGTGCACTTGTCTCATTTCTAAATTCCCTTTGTCTTTACTAATGTTAACTACGTAATAATAACTGGGAAAATGACTCATTTATAAATGAAAGAATAAAAGAGTGGACAGTAGTATTATAGTATTAGCTATTAGTACATCTGTTAATTAAATGTCTTTGAAATTGTTGATCCAATAATAGATTCTTTAAATTCAAAATTCAAAATAGGATTGTGTTTTGTACTGACTTGCTCATTTTCAAAATTTATAATAACACTAATTTTTGCATCAAATATACACATTTAAATAAATTTTTTTCTGATACCAAATACTTTTTACTATGCATCAAAATCAGAGACTCAAATTGTTTAGATTTGTTAACTTTAAAAGAGAATCATGAACTCCTTGTAAATGAGGAGTAAATTGACAGTTTGCCACTTCAAAAGGTTGTCATTTACATACAGACTTACCATTTATTTTGGTTTAAACTGTTATAGAGAATGTAATAATAATAATACAATGTCCAGTGTTGTCATGTATTCACACAAAGATTTGTAAATATATCCAGTCAATTAAATTTGAGAGCTTTAATTTTCTTATCAATAAAACGAAAATACTTTCTGCCTCAGTGCCATAGATTTTAGGTATTTATATGTAAAATGTATGTATGATTATGTATGTTAAGAAATATAACTATTATTAAACATACGTATTTCATTTATAAGAAAATAATATTTTCACTGTATGAAAATAGAAAGTTATCATTTATAAGATCTAGTTTTTCTTTCTCTTTTTTTTTTTTTTTTTTTTGTGAGACAGGGTCTTGCTCTGTAGATCAGGCTAGAGTGCAGTGGTGCAGCCTCGGCTCACTGCAAACTTCACCTCCTGGCTTCAAATGATCCTCATGCCTCAGCTTCCCAAGTATCTGTGTCTACACGCATGCACCACCACCCTTAAATAATATTTGTATTTTTAGTAGAGACTGGGTTTCATCATGCTAGCTAGGCTTTGGATCTAGTTTTTCTTCTCTGTCTCCACAAAATGTAACATACATATCTGAACCTGTAAAAAACAAGCAACAAACAAACAAACAAAAACAGTTTGAAAGTAGAAACTTTTTGAGGTAGAATAAAAGCAACTTTTCTGCATGAAGTAAGGAAAGAATAGGTTACAGCTTGAAACAGCCCAGAATAAAAAAAAATAACACTCAACACTTCTTTCAGCATCTACTATTTGTACCTATTGCTATAGGTAATAGAGAAATAAAATTCTATGAACACAGTTTCAATTTTAGAGAGTATACTAAATATCCAGTATAATAAGGCCAAGTAGTAACAAGTACTTATGTTATTGAATAATGGTGTAAATAGTACTACTGGACTATAAAGGAGAACTAACTGCCTATAGATGGGACAGGGGAAGTTGAGAAAAATTAGGGAAACCTTCATGGATGTGAACAGCATATCTGTGAAGAATCACTGGGAATCATCTTGACTACCAACTTAAAGAATTGGTAAGAATTTTTCATTCAGCCAGAAATGGAAATGACATTTCAGACTTAATAAGAAACAGGAGAGAGATCAAAAAGTCATGAGAGTACAATGTGTGCTTTGTGCAAATGACTCCAGTGATTTTTCCACCTAGAAGATACTCATCTACAATTACCTTTCCTTTACAAACACTGATTTATCAGCCAGAAAATATCAGATTGCTAAACAGGCAAACTGCAAATGATTTCTCATTTTGAAAATTCAAACATTTCTGGGACAGAAATTCTGAAATGTTTAAATTGAACTAAATCAAAATACATTAAATGGCACTGTTATAATTATATTGTCAAATGACTTCATATAAATGAATATAATAAGTAATGAGAAGGGCTGTCATAGAATGAATTAATGTCCACTAAACCTTCTTTTCCTTGAACAAGCAGAGACAAAGAACATTTTAAAATAAACAAAAGGTTCTGGAGGCTTACTGTTACAAACTACGTTAGAGGTGAAGGTGTGATGTTTTTAAAATACTGAGAGAGAAAAAGTCAACTTAGAATTCTAAACTCAAATTATTTTAAGAAATTTAGCTGACATAAAACAAATACATTTTAAGAAAAGCAAAAGCTGTAAAGCTGAGAAAATTTATTGCCAGCAGATAGACTTGCAGTTAAAAAAAAACAGGAAAGAAAAAAAGAAAAAGGAATAAAGAAGAGGAAAGAAAAATCACGGTAGATTTTTTTTGCCAGATGAAATTTGGGTCTAAAGAAAGGAATAAAGAATGATGAACATGGAAAAAATATCAGAAAATGTAAAACTTTTTTTAATCTTTAATGCAAATGTAGCAATGTATTTGGGGTTTATACATAGACACACACACACACACATATATATATACAGACATATATACACACTCATATATTTACTATATATACTTATACATATACTCTATATTTTTATATATATATATATATACTTATACATATATGGAAATTGTATGTCACCAATAGTATAATAGAATTCAATGAGAAATTGATGTGTATATTTGCAAGATTTTCACTATAAATACAGTTGCATATTATACAAACTTGACTGTGATAAGTTAAAAATATCAATGTAAGTTCTAAAGAAATAATAAAAGAAGTGTAACTAATAAAAAATAGTGGTTATAAAATGTAATCACAATATTCATGTAAATAAAAGGACACAGAAAAAGAGTGGGAAGTACAGAAACAGATTAAACAATTGAAAATTAAATGACAAGATTGAAAAATTTTGCTGAATCAACTTGGTAATTATATTATTTTTAAATGTTTTGAGGACTTCCATTGAAGTCACAGAATGTCAGGTGGATAAAAACACAATTCATGGCAAATATAGAAAAAATTCTTCATTAGTAAAGAAGACTTGAATAACATTACTAACCAACTTAAAGTTATTTTTTATAGAGCATTCTATGTAATATTATAATAGTGGTTCATAGTCTATCCAAATATGCATGGGATATTCACCAATATAGAAGAACTTATTGGCCACAAAACACATTTTAGTAATTTAAAGTTATTAAAATCTTAAAAAGGAATGTTCTTTAATGATGAAGAAACAAATCCATTAGTCAATGACAAAAATTACTAAGTTCACAAATATGTGGATAATAACAAACTTAAAAAGAGGTAAAGAAAAGAAATATGAATAGAAAAAAGAAGACATTTTCAACTGAAGGAAAAGATTTTAAAAATCAAAATTTATGATATGCATCTGAAATAGGGTTTAGTTGTAAATTTACAAATTTACATATTTCTATAACATGAAAGTTTAATGATCACATTAATGAGCTAAATTTTTACCCAGAATATCTAGGAACAAAAATACTAAACTTATATTAACTATAATCAGGAAAATATTAATAATAGATGAAATTAGTAAAATAGAGACACAACCAAGAGAGAAAAACAATAAAATAAAAATTTATTTTTTGAAAACACTAAGAAAATTCATAAGCTTTTAGAAAGATCACTCAAAGATAAAAAGACAGAAATTACTAATCAGAAAACATTAATGATATCATTGCCTGTCCTGCAGAAACTAAACATGCATAAAGGCATATTTTTAAAAACTCAATTGTTATTGCCATAGATTCATTTGCCAGTTTTCAAATATAATATATTTAATTAAGCAATGTGCACTTTTTTATGTTCAGCTAGTTTTACTCCAACATTATATTTAAAAGTATTTATTAATGTTTGGTGTATCAATAATTTATTTTTATGATTGAGCATTATTCCATTATATAAATATACAACAAATATTTATTTATTTATTCTTTAGTTGATGGATATTTGTGTTGTTTTCAGTCATTACACACACACACACACACTCACACAGAGCCATTATAGGTACAGTTTTTTCATTATTATTTTTAGTTGTATTAAGTTGGTGCCAAAGTAACTGTAACTTCTGCAAGTGAAATTAATAACAAAAACCACAATTACCTTGGCACCAACCTAATAGATGTCTATCCTGGGTTTTAGGTGGATATGTGACCACTTAGTCACAAACTACATTTCCAGTTTCCTTTTAAGTTGGACATTGCCACATAACTATGTGCTGCACAATGGGACATGATGAGAAGGATGTCAGTACTTATTAAATAATGTTTTATAAAGATTTTGCTCTTGGCTTATTATTTCTCACTTCAGGCCTAAACATAAGCATGATTCCTGGGTGCTAGCTTCGACTGTTTTGTTTCCAAAAGAACAAGATACAAAGAACCTAAGTCCCTGACTGGTCCTAGGGAGTAGCCCTCCTTCTGTCACTGCTGGGAAATCTTGCCTCTGGATTTTTACGTAAGAATAATTAAACTACCTTTTTTGAGTCTGTTTATTTTCTGCTGTCATTGTTACATCAGCTTAAAGTATATCATAACCAACACAACATACATTTTTATTGTTACATCTTTGATATAAATATATGCAATACAATGTTTCCTAATTTTATTAGGAGAACAATCTGGTTATTATTTTAAAAAGCAGATTTCTAGGATCCATTTTAGCATACTCTGATATGTTACGGCTGGAATGGGACCCAAGTATTCTAGATGAATTTGATATCCGAGGTTTGGAGATCATAGTTTTAGACAAAATTTTCTGGCATTTTCCTATGCCTGGGCCAAATAGCAACTTTTTTCACATCAAATGCAAATAATATGTATTATAATAAAATAATATATATTAATGTACACGTAGAGAAAAATTTCCAAAAATAAACAGATGTTTATTAGTAGAAAAGCACTACTGAGAGTAAATGACCTTGTATAATTGCAAGATCAGTTGCACAAATTCAATTCTTTATGTAAAAGTTTCACTTTACTCACTCTTACTTTTTTTATTACCATTCTATCCAAGGAATCTGTTCCATACAGAACTAACACTTTTTCTCAAAATTCAAGCCAAAGCATCTTACCAGTTTTATTTTGCACAATTGTGGCATAACAAAAAACTTCAACAATATGTCCTATAATCTAAAGAGAATACAAAGAAAAGAATTTACAGAACTTGGAAACATGGAAAAATTTATCCTCTAAGATACTATTTTTGCACTGTTATGGGCTGAATTGTGTTGCCTTAATATTATCATGTTGAAACCCTAACCCCTAGTACCTCGGAATGTGACCGTGTTTGGAAATAGGAACTTTAAAAGAATATAAATTAAAATTGGGTCATTAGGGTGATTCTTAATGCAACATGACTGGTGTCTTTATAATAAGAGGAGATTAGAACAGAAACAACAACATGCAGAAGTATCATATGAAGACACCAAAAGAATAACCTCATCTATAAGCCAAGGAGGGAAGTCTTAGAAGAAACCAACCATGCCACCACCATCATATCAGACTTCAAGTCTCCAGAATAATGAGAAAATAAAATTATGTTTAAGTTATTCAGTATGTAATGCTTTGTTATAATAGTTGCAACAAAGTAATACAAAAGCCTAAAAATACACACACACACACACATATTATTAATATTGAACTCCAGAAGCTGATTACCTTGCTTGATGCCTTCTTAGTTTCTTTGTTTGCTAGTTTGTTTCTTTTGCTTTCTGTCAATATACATATACCATAGCCATCTTCTTTCTATTATCAATAGATGAGTAATTTTTATATTGTCATTTCCTTAAACTTGCAGAAAAGATCATGCTCCAAAATTACTGTTCTTAGTGTTCTAAAGATCCAGAAACACATAGATAATTGGGAGCATGGATTAGAGTTACCTTACTTGATTCAAATCTAGTTTTAACTGTCTTTAACTTGTTAGCTTCAAGCTAATGCTTTAATAGCTTTTAAAATTGAGATAAGAGTAGTGTCTACCTTAAAATGTTATTGTACTGATTAAATGAGATAATACATATAAGGCACATAAAAATATGCATGACCAATGGAAATGTATATGATCATAAAAATGAATTATTAAACTAGAATCTTCTTCAGAGTGATACAGGGTATTCCTCATACTCATGCCACCACACAGCCATAAACCAGTAGTATCTGGGCACAGGTAAGAATAAAATATTCCATGGATATTAGTTATTTTTATTATTAATAAATGATAAGAATATGGAAATAGATATTGTTAATGTCCCTGTAGTTCTTGACACAAATTACAGTTTTTAGTCACTTCTACATAATTTCATGACCCCTCTTGCCCATTTTGTAACATGAACAAATCCATATAAAGCCATCAACATAGGCATTTTGGGATGATTTTCTAGATTATAGTATAGTTTCCTTAGAAGCTCAAATCAAGTTTGTACCTCATAATACTCACATCACTTCTCAAACAAGACATAGCTATCTGTTAAAGGATCATAGTCTGACTTTTATGACATGATCAGGAACTTAGACAGTCTCTCTCCCAAAAGTGTGAAATGAGATATAAACTTGCTGAGAAGTAAGAACTGGGCCTATAAGGTGTTGATTCGTGGTTGGTTTTTAAGATCAGCCTTGTACATACAGAGAGGGTTGCATGTAAGTGCTTGTGCTCTAGGTTGTCATCCCAAGCTTGTGGTATATCTTGTGTGGTTTCCTTTATTTCAGTCACGGAATCCTTCAACTACTCAGATGAAAACTATTTTAGAAATAAACAACAGGAAGGAAGGAACATATGCTAAGAATAAGCATGCGTACTCTAAAAGAAAGTTCAATATCTCAACACAGTCACACTTAACGATGACAATATATAAAGGTAGTGCACGTAAAGCACTCTGGCAATAAACTTTCAGTAGAACAAATCATGGTTGCTCTTTTGTTTCTTTTGATTTGTTACTTTAAAATTTTACTTATCCCTATATAAAGCTCCCCAACTTAAAAAAAGAAAAAGACTCTGGAAGGCTTTTCAACTAAATCGAAGAAAGAATGCATCTTAAAATGCTTTTAAGATGTTCACAAAGGCATGATAAATGTGCAAAGAATTAACAATTCACCTTACTTTCTATTCATTACATTAATGGTTTGTGGGTAAGAAAAGATTCATGCTCATGAATGCCATGCCTTAATGTTTAGACAATTTACCCTTGCCAAAGCTGACATAAATGTAGATAAATATTGGTTTCTGACAGATTCAGATTTGCTTCAGAAATTATCTGTCAGGAGGTTGAAATGGGTCAGGTTAAAAAATATATTTATTCTTATAACAACCATCCATACCAAAATTAGATTCCCATCATTTTTAATTTTAGTGTCTGAAAAAAATGAACCTATAAGACCCTTTTTATATTTGCAAGTAATAACCACACTATTTAATCTCCCTTACGTAGCCTTATTCTTATATTTTTATAGGTGCAGAATGTGTTTGCTTAGAAATTGCAATTTTAGGCCTCTGAACTATAGTATTTCATACTGTGAGGTCTCTATTTTATGTGACTGTATTTGATATATTCCCTTAAATTCAGATCTAGAAAAACAGTTTTAGAAAACAAATTCATGTGGAAAACAGCTTGGCTTTTACAGAATACCTTTAAAACTGTGTTTATAGCTTTAACTAACAATTTAATAATCAATTATTTCGCTGATGCTGTATTATTTTTTCTTAACTTTTAAACCCCCAAATAAAGAAACGATGTTATTTTATTGTGTGTATCTATATGTTAAAATAAACCTGACACAACTGATTTGCCATTACATTGTGAATGATAACAATGGATGACAAATCCAAAGATTTGTGCGACCCCAATTCTTCACTTTTTTTGAGTACTTCTGAACATTTTTCCAAAACCACCATTTTGTAGTAAGAGACATTATGGTTGATGGATGATAATATCGGTCAAGTTGCTCAACCTTCACTCCTACATTTCAAATTGCTAGTAACTAATGTAATAATAATTCACAAAGATAGTTTGGGACAGGCAAGGCGAGCTTCCACTAGCTGCCTAGTTTTCTGTTCTTCCCATTCCCTGCAACTGGTTTTCGACTAACTACATTCAAAGTAAGATGAAAATACTAACTTTAGTTATAGTTAAATGTTGAAAATACTCCAATTACAATAGCAGTAACTTTTCAGGAATCTTAGAGTTCTCTGAAAGCTATTGTCTCCCTTGCAATTTGAAAAGCTACTGTGAGTGGGTCCCAGAAGCTCTGGCTGTTGCAGGTGCAACCGCTGCTAGGCAGCCCAACTTCTAGAAGGTTCTTGGGGTGCTGTGGCCGCAAGTGCCTGGCATGCACCATCGCTACCAAAATGCCCAAGTTAGAGGTGGTTCAGGAACAACCCCAGAGGCGATCGGTGAGGTTGTTAGCTAAATCTCTGAAAAAGTGGAAACAAAGCCCCAGAACAGCGGCAGGAAAGGATAAATCTTCAGGCTAAAAAGCGCAAACAAGGGATAAAAGGAAGAAGTGGAAAACCAGGAAACAGATTTACCTGCAGAGAACAGAGAAGATACAAACGAGGAGAATTCAGACTCTGGTGAAACAGGAGAGAAAGCAGCCAAATCCGATTAATATTTTATACCATCTGTTATCAGTTGTTCCCATCTCCCTTGTTGTGTAATCCAAAGGCATATTTTTATCACCTATTTTCTAAAAATATTTTAGAAGATCTAGAAACATTTCATTTTCTAGTTGTTTTTATTTTTTTGGTACAACCAAAAAATATTGAGATATTGAAATATAAGAGATGTTGACTGCCCTAAGTATCAGCTTAACGTTGCAAAGATAGGGGTGTAGTAGTTTCTATATCCTATAATGCAAGCATAGTAAATGGCAATTTGGAGCCACTGTCATACATTTACTATGTCTTGAACATTTTAAGTTACTTCTGTTCCCATGTTGTTTAGTATAATTGTTTCCTAAAGAAAACCACTCCTGATCTTGGCTCTCCCTGTCAGAATTGTGTAGACTCGCTAACTCCTTTAAGATTCATAGTCAAGTTTTCCTGATAACATTGTTAATGTGCTGTGAAAGATTGAAAATTTGATTATGTAGTATATCTTATGTTAAATTATGAATTAGAGGGGCTTATGTGATAGCTTATCAACATTTCCTCTTAAGGAAAATTTGCCTCCAAAGTCAATGGAATAACATCTTAGAAAAGGATTGCAATATGGGTTTTGAGATTTTCAGCATGTATGTTCAAAATCATGTACGAATTCAAATGTCTGTGTACTGACCCTCAACACAACCAACAAAATCACCTACAAAATTATGAAAGAAAAAAGCAGAGCTGAAGTGAGCACCTAAAAACCAGCTCAGATGGCAACACATGTATTTTCCCTAACAACTCTGTCCTAGTTTTATAACCCTTTGACCCATGCCTTATCTTCTGACATCTGTGTTTAAAGAGTTCAAGAGAAATCATTTTCCCATATAAAATAATTAATCCCAATTATCTTCCCTAAGTTTTAAACCAGTAACGAATAAACAAAACCTTGAAAAGCAGATAAAATATCAGCCTTTTTGTCAAGAGTAATGCTGTACTGTAGAATAAAGTTGGATCTACTGCCACAGTCATGGTTTCTGTTGTGAGTTTAGGCACTCATATTTGGAGACTTCTCAATGGCAGAAACAGAGCCTACTCTGTAATCTCCTACTCAAAAGAAAAAAGCATGATTGCTATCACCAGAGGAAAAAAAGGCAAAGCAATAAGAGCAACCTTTATCATCTTTGCTCCACCCAATAAAGAAGTGGACTTGTGGAGGATAGATTCTCAATATCTGAGAAATTACTTCTCTCATGGAGGGATAAAGTATAATGAATGAAAAGAAAAGAAGAAATGTTCCTCCCAAGTTCTTTTCTTATAGGCATGGAAATACTTTTAAGGTAAAGGGAATGTGGTTTAATTCTGAGCAATATCCCTGTGGATTCCCTTAATTGACTCACTGATCTTGGCCTGGTCATGCACTCTTTATTTCATTGTGTATTATCACAATGTTAACATCACTTCATTCTCCAGCCCTGATCTCTTTAAACCCATCTTGGCCTGGGCAGCTCAGTATCCCTAGCAGATGAAAGAATAGATACACATGTTGTATAATTTTTAGTGTGGATTTCAGGGTGAAGTACATAATTTGTATGGTCCACTGAAAATTAAAGTGCAGGACCCTTTGTTCAAAAAACAGGAAAAAATTCCATTAAAGATAAAATACAAAGCCTTTTTTTTTTCATTCTGTGGTCTCTACCTCAACTTGTCATGGTGTTTTAAATTTGTATTTAATGTTGTTTTAAATAAAAATGCAGAATGTTAATTTTTAACATGAATTTTGCCATTCATTTTTATATTATATAATGTCAGGTTTAAATGCAAATATAAGAGCATTAACTAACATGCAGGATCACCAAAATGACACAATTCATATGCCATACTTTATTCATGTGTATGTATTTTGTTCTTGCCAAAATAGTGGAAGTATTGCACAAAACTAACTCAACTATTTTTCTTTTGCTTTTCAATACATTTACATTCTATTGACACTTTCTAACTTTGGCTTACTAATGAGTACAGAAGGAATTTTAAAAAATGAATTCCTTTATCTTTCCTTGTCTTACTATGTCATCATTTTCAATATAAGTGATTGGACAGTATAGAGAAGTAACATGAGTAAGAAATTATATGAGAGTTCCTAGACCTCTTGTCTTAATTAGAATGCCATTGTCTTTCTCCTGTGTTCAGAGTAGGCTTTAGTTCAGACAAAAAGTGTGGCCTCTTGGATTTGTCAGTGCTGTTGCTTTCTCAGTCATGGATGTGACATACCTTTGCACTTGGTTTGAGATTCACTGAACTCCCATAAATAATGACACACCTGGAATCTGATGTGCATGCTATACATTGAATGTTATATGCAAATGGAGGAGCAAGGAATCACAGATATGCATATTGCACATATCTCCTCTGCTCACACATATGCTCTGTCGTCTCACTGGAAAAAGACAAAGTTCAAATATAAAATTACAGCAAATCATTAAAATAAGTATGTAGTCTGATTTTGGGACCCTGACTGTCTGCACAGATCTCACATCTATGACACCATCCCTGGTTGGCCTTTTGGACTTGCTTTTCATTCATTAAATAATTCCCAAATATGCTACAAATATCTTACAGGCCCTTCAACCCTGAAATTACCACCTTCTACCATAGTTCCATCATTATTTCTTTTTTTTAATGAATCCCCTTTTTACAGTTAACATGACTCCAAACTACAGAATAATTGTCTATTTTTCCTGTTTTTATTGTTTTTGTGTTTAATTAGTCAAGAACTTTTGGTTGGTACAATTTTATTTGTAGTATGAGGAAACTACTTCAGATTGGCTTAAGGAAAGAAAAACTGGAATTTGTTGACTGAAATATCTGAAAAGGATATCTGGGGAATTCATAGCATCTAAAGAAAGAGCTACGTGAAACAAGATTGTGGTTTTAATATCACTAAGAAACTGCCTCCCCAAGTGTGTTTCATTTCTTCTCATTTTCACCAACAGCTTAGACTCACATGACTTAATATTTATAAATCACTTAAAGACTGTTTCCTACATAATAGATGTTCAGTTTAAAATAGTATCATCATTTATTGTTACTATTATCATTATTAATATATCTGTTCAAAGAGTAAAAGGAACCATCCCCATCAACCCCAGTTTGGTTTTTTTGAGGGGAAGGACTTCTATATCTCAGGTTGGGTCAAGGTTGAACACCAAGGGGAGTGGGAAAGGATTGGTGTTTAGAAAGAATTCAGATTGTTTGCTCACCTAGAGTAACAGGAATTGAGATGGAAACTCATGTTAGGGGAAATGCTTGTTCTTTCCTGAAAAATGAGGGAATCAAAAACAATGGTTATATTAGTTTATTATGTTCCCAATGCATGCTGCCACAAACACTTTCGTTTTTCCATTTCCTTTACCACTTCCCTATTTCAGGACATTAATTCTTCCCATAAATAATGTTCTACAATTCTATTTTAATTTATTATTTCACCTCTATTGTATCTCCCTTACAATCCTGTAGAAAAGAAATTGCTGTATTAATTTCCTTTCATGCATAGCTCTGATTCATCACTATGCTGCTGAAGCACATTTAATGCCTCTCCATCGCCTAAAACCTTATATATGAATTCTATACATTTCTGACTCTAATCTCTTTTTTTTTGGCGGGGGGGCCAAAACCCTCAGCCCTGTAGTTTTGTCAAATCAAAGAATTCATTTATCTCAAACATGCCTTGCAGTTTCTGGTCTCTTAGCTTTGTTTAAATTGATCTCTCAGCTTCAAACATAGGGCCTATCATATATCTCCCTACCTAAATTAGACAACATGAATGAAAGTACTTTTTAACTATAAAATATAACTTAACTGTTACCATTATTATCATTCACCTTTTAAGGTCTATTTTATATGCTAAAGATCCCTGATAAAATCTTCCACTAATGCATTAATTTAAAAAAATCATCTCTTATATTTCTGTTTTTCCAGTATACTTTTCTATCATTGCTCTTTATTTCCATCTTTGTTCTGATATAATTTTTGTATATATTACATTTTAAATGACATAATCTTTTGGGGATAGTCACTCAGTCCAGTTCGTCTTGTATCTACTAGAGAAGGCACCATAGATTAAATCCAGACAGCCATCTGTTTGTTTCTTTGGAAAACAATTTATTGCTTCTGTATACTTACAGTCACTTTTGCACTACAGTAGCAGCATAGTAGCAGAACACATTGTATGGCCTGCAAAACTTAAAGTATTTATAATCTAGCTTCTGTCCAGATTATCACACAATATTTAGCAGTTAGTCAAAGGGCATGTAGTTGATTTGAATAAATCTATATGTATTGAATATTAATTCTAAACCAGACTATGAACATGTATTTTCTGAATGGAAGGACATTTAAATTTTTGATAGGCTTTGTACAGAGTTTTCTATGAAATCCTAAAAGATCTAGTTTCATACTACTCTGACAATTGAAGTTTAATCTATTTCTTGTATTTAATGCTACATATTTTGTGAATTTGTTCTATTAGGTTTGTTTTATTGGATTTATATTCAAGCAACATTTTTAAGCAAGTTAGAGATATGGGAAGAAGTATAATTATTGACTAAATATTATATGAGAAATACATAGTATTTAGGGCTCTCACTGAGGTTTGGAACAAAAATGGTGAATGTGATTTATTTTGTAACTAAAATGCCAATGTAAATTAATGTTTACTTTATTCATGAGCAATCAAGATATTCCATAGTGGGAGATACATAAATCAAAATCACTTCATCTTTCTAAGTTATATTGCAGTTGATTATGTGACTTTTTAAATCTAAAAATATCAAGAATTGTTTAAAGAAAAAGCAGCGCATATTCCCAAGAAACTTATAAAGCTTTCTTGCAGTCCACTTTAAGTGACTGCAAAAATCCCAGAAAAGTGACCTGCCAGAATCCTGATTTCTACCATATATAGATTATAATTCAACAATTAATCCTCAGTATAATAAAAATACTAGTCACTGATTTTCATCAGTTATGAAATTGGCAATATGTAGATAATTGTGAAATGTTTTGTTTCAAAATTTTCTTTCTTAAGCATACTACCTACACCACTTACTTTTTCTCAGAATATATCAGAGATTTATAGACTAAAGACTATAAACAATATCTAGAATAGTCTTGAATTCCTGGAAATGATAGGCAAATTTTATGTGTATTCTGGAACATTAGCAAATTTCATTAGCATCTCTGAAGAATCTGTGATTTTCAAAATGTTTAGAAATCCTCTTGAGGTGATCTCATTCATTTCTATAATCATTGATCTGTTAAAATTTTCCAAATTAGTCTCTAGCCTAAAAGTTCCTTTGAGTTTCAGACTTAGATACACACGATGGTCTGTACACCTCTCTGCTGGGTTATTCCTTAGGCACTGACATTCAACGTTTAATAACAGAACTCATGTATTAACTTTCCTAACTTATTCTTTCTTCTCTTCTGTTTCTTAGCTGAAGGAATATTAGGCCTCACCAGGCTGTTCAAGCCCTGAAACTTTATACCCTCCTGAACTCAAGAGACCATAGTCTCTTCCCAAACCAAATCAATCACAATGCCCTCTCAAATATGCCTTACAAAATATATCTTGGATTTCATTTCAAGTTTCTTTATATGACTTCAAATGTAAGTGATTCAAATTCTGGCCCTGTTTACCACTCCAGCTCCATTTAAGGAGAATAAAAAGGTACAACCTGAGTACCTTTTTATTTTCAGGTTATTTTATATGTTAGTTTCCTGGAAAGCTTTCATAATTCACAAGATTTGGCTAATTGTCCTTCCTATGTGTTAATTTAAAAACTATAATCTACTATTAGATCTCTAGCACCTACCATAATGGCAGAACATAGAGAAGAATCATTAAATGTGTTTATTTTAATTCCAGATAAAGACAGTGGAGTGAAGGGTAATCACAAATACTTATGACATAAATATTTAAGAAAATGACACTAAAAAAAGAAAAAGAAAAGAAAAGAAATTTTTAAAAAGGAAGGAAAACAACTTCATTTTCTTTAGTTGGTAAAGAAAATGAAGCTAGTTATAAAGAAAGCAAGATGAGCAAATAAGAGAATGCTAGGAAGGACAGAAGAAACTAAGGGAGTAGGAGAGGTTAGAGGGAGAGAAAGACAACGGGTGAGGAGAAAGGAGGTGTCAGTGTGCTTGAGTTTAAATGTGTGAATTTATTGTTTATTCTGTATGTCTTAACTTTTTAAAAATACTTTTTCCTGCCTTCATAGAATTTAGAATTTTTTTTTTGGCTTTTCATTCTGTCTTTGTTATTGACTTATGCCCATTTTTTTAAAGTTTCTCTAAGATTTATGTATACATTTTTAATACAGTTTCCTACGAAATAATACACTTTTTCAAGTATAGCGTAAGAAAGTTATAACAGTATATTTCCATTTCCCACTTTCTCCATTATTTAGTCATATATTTTACTTCTCTATATATAATATAAACCCAACAATGTTTTCGTTTTAGAAATTAAAGTGTCTTTTAAGTAAATTTAGAAACAAAGCAATAGTCTTTTAAATTTGCTCTCTTATTTATGATTTCCAATGTTCTTTCTTCATTTCTATTGCTCCTAATTTCTAATTCTTTCCCCTCAGTCTGAGGAACTTCCGTTAGCATATCTAGTGCAGGTTTGCCAGTGATCAATTCTTTTATCTTTTGTGCATTTCTAAATGCCTTAAGTTAATTTTCAATTAAAACAATTTTTTTTGGTTTGATAAAAAATATTCTGTACTCTATGATTTTTGATAAAAACCAGCCATTTAAAACTATTCCCCAAAGTATATTGTGTCCTGACCTACACTGCTTCTAAGAATTTTCTCTTTCTCTCTTTTTCTCTCTCTTTTTTTATTCCAACAGTTTGCTAAGATTTGCCTAGGTATGGATTCACTTGTCTCGGAGTTTGCTGGATTAATAGTGCTTTTGGTTGATATTTAGTATAAGCTATTATAATAATAGCTAATGCAACATTATTCAATATTATTTTGTTCAATTGATAAACTTCAATTTTACAGCAGTTTTAGGTTTACAGCAAAATTAAGTAGAAATTATAGAGGGTTCCAATATACCACCTGTGCCCACACATACTCAGCCTTCCCCACTATTAACTTTATAACAAAATTGAGCAGAAAGTACGGCGGGTTCTCCTATGTTCCCTGTCTCCACACATACTCAGCCTCCCTCGCTATTAACATTCTGCATTATAGTAGAATATCTGTTACGATTGATGAACCTACATTGATATATCATTATCACCCAGACTCCATTGTTCACACTAGGGTTTACTCTTGGTGATTACACACTATGAGTTAGGACAAATGTTTAAGGACCTGTATCTACAATAGTTGTATCACACAGAACAGCCTCACTCCCCTAAAAATCCTCTGTGCTTTGCCTAATCTCTCTCTACACACCCAATCTCTAGTAATCAAGGATTTTTTAACTGCTTTCACAGTTTTGCTTTTTCCAGAATGTCATATGCAATAATATATTATTAGCCTATTTAGATTGGCTTCTTTTATTTAGTAGTATGAATTTATGTTTTCTCCGTGTCTTTTCATAGCTTGATAGGTCATTTCTTTTCAGCACTAATTAAACTACCACATTTTATATAGCCATTCATCTTGGCTGCTTCCAAGTTTTCACAATTAATAATAAAGCTGCTGTAAACTTATAGTCAGACTTTCATATGGATATGTTTTCAGTTCATTTGGGTAAATACCACTGAAGTCAATTGCTAGATCATATGGTAAGACAAATGTTATGTTTTGTAGGGAACTGCCAAATTGTCTTCCAATGTGGCTATACCATTATGCATGCCTAACAGCAATTAGTGAGAGTTCCTATTGCTCCACATCCTCGCAAGTTTGGTTTGGACAATGTTTAGGATTTGGGCCATTCTAAGATGTGTTCAATGGTCTATGTGTTTTGGTTCTCTCTGAAGAATTTATTTTAATGTGTCTTGGAAGACCAGTCTACTCTCTATAAATGGTCCCAATTTTAGTTTGTTTGAGAATAGTTTTATTTCCTCTCTAAATTATTATGGCTTTATAAATATTTATTAAATTTGTGTCTTATTTTGCATAATATTTATTTTGTTGATTGAATGACCAATAATGACAATATAATGTAATCCTTATATGAAATGCCCCAAGACACAATATTATTCCCTACATTTCTCATGCCAGTTACATTGCAACAAAGCTGATCCCAGAACTTAAAATAAAATAAAATTTAAAAAAATTTAAAATTAAAAAAACATGTAAAACCTATGGCCTTACAAATGGCTAAAGTTGGTAAGACATCAGAGATAACTGAGTTTTATTTTTATTGGAAATATCTGGGTATTCTGTTTATGGAATGATAATGTTTCAATTAAAATTTTATTTTTTTCTTTTGAAAAAAATTTTAATTATTTTATTTTAAAAATTAAAAAATAACTTGGATGTCCAGAAATTTTAATAAGCAGAATACATCACCTTACAATCATAGGTATATTTCTAGCTTAATATAAAATGAAATATAACTACTCAATAAAAAACATTACTTATTTTTGTAAATGTTATTTCTGAAAATGTTCTAATGAAAATGCATACACACCTTCTTATTTTGGGAGATAATTCTACATGATTCGATGTTCTATGTTGGTGGCTTTTTTTTATTCTCAACACTTTAAATGTGTTATTCACTGTCTTCTTCCTTGTATGGTTTCTAAGGAGAAATCAGATATAGCTCCCATTTTTCTCCTCTATTGGTTAGCTGTTTTGCTCTCCCACCCTAGCTTCTTTCAATATTTTTTTTTCTTCTTTTCTGGTTTTCTGAAGTTTGTATATGATATACCTAGACATTGATTTTTTGGCACTCATCACCCTTGACATTCTAGCACTTTCCTGGATCTGTAATTCTGCATCTAACAATAATCTAGGGGAGATTCTCAGTCACGATTGCTTTACGTATTACTCCTTTTACTTTCTTTTATCTCCTTTAATCTTGTTACTGGCATCCGGCTTTTATAAATTAAAATTTAGGTTTTACTACTCTGGACTGGTTCCCATGGAAGTTTCTGCCCCTGGGCTTCTACTCTAGTAGGTTGTGACTTACTGTCTCTCTGTCTCTTCCAGTTTGTGGGGAAGCAGTTTGCCCTGTTTACCTCTTCTTTCCCAGATCTAAAAAGAGTTGTCATTTTTCACTTCGGTTGGCATTTTATATGTTTTAAGATGGAGTAATGACTTCTAAATTTCTTACATGCCAGACTGGAAAAGGGCTTTTATGTTTCAAATAGTCTTTCTGCCTCTTTGTCTCACTTCTTCTTCTCAGGCTTTGTATTAGGCCCTTCTTGCCCTGCTATAAAGAAGTACTTGAGACTGGGTAATTTATGAGAAAAGAGGTTGAATTGGCTCATGGTTCTGTAGACTGCAGGAAGCACGGTGGGATCTGCTTCTTGGTAGGCTTCAGGGAGCTTTTGCTATGGCAGAAGGCAAAGCAGGAGCAGTTATTTCACATGGAGAACACAGGAGCCAGCGAGTGAGGGAAAGAGAGAGAGAGAAATGGGGGAGGGGGAGGTGCCGCACACTTTCAAATGACCAGATCTTACAAGAACTCACTATCACGAAGACAGCACCAAGCCATGGGAGATCCACTTCCATGAGCCCAACACCTCCCACCAGGCCCCCACCTCCAGCATTGGGGGTTACAATTCAATATGGAATTTAAGCCAGGACAAATATGCAAACTATATCAGACTTCAATTACATGTATATTCTCTCATTGTCTATTTGAGGGTATTAAATATTTATTTGGTAATCATTTTTTGTCGTTGTCATTTATATTAGTCATATCTAACCATTTCTTATTAAATACTTCATTTCATTCTCTTAGATATATTTCTGATATATAGCAAAATAGTGAATTTCAGTTCTTAAGCCGATAAGCTTTCTATTGCCATTTAACATACTAGTTGAATCTCTTTTACTACTGATAATAATTTTTATATTGGTTTCAATTTTGTCATTTTGGGGTGATAGTTTTTTGTTGTAATCCTCAGACCTTTGTGAGAAAAGATGTTAAATCAGTTTAGGATAAGAGCCTTAAGTTGGGAACCTGTGGATAACAGTACTGTTTGGAGATTCTCAGGCATTAACTCTGCTTTCTTCCTCTAGATGAAGATGTGGACTTCTAGCTTTAAGTTTGGCTTAAGAATAATGGATAGACTTGATATATATAAATTTAAAGGACATGTATTTGAGTATAACTTCTTTCTGAGTCTGTACATGAGAACAATGTGTAAAGGAGGTTAAGTAAAGCAGAAAATACACTTGTTAGGTTGGAATGGAGTTACTTCTTCTTATGGAATGTCCGAAACTGTGGGCTTTTATTAATCTAGCCTTATATATTCCTGATTTCCCATATTAACATTGCTAAGCTGACATGACAAACAATCAATTTAATATGCTCTCTCTTTCTGGGGAGAGAAGCCAACCACATTTTAGGCATTTTTAAGATAGCCAGTTTCCCACCTGAAGTTCCTATGTGGTCTCTTTGGGAAGTGATTTTTCCAGACTCCAACTTTGAAATTTTGGGTGTTATTATATTTGCTGACCCTGGAGAGAAATCCTGTATTATTATGATTTAATTCTACTCTCAACGGTTGTGATACCAAATTTGTGTTTTGTTGTTGTTTGTTCCACACTCTAACCAGTTATTTCACTTCCCATACTCCAAATGGGTATACTATGATTTAGTTTAGTTTTGTCACTAACTACCTGATGTTCATGCAGACCCTACAAATGAAGGGCTCAGGCCCACAAGACTGCCCCTATATGAGATGTCAATTGCAGGTATGGAGTGCTCAGAATGCCCACATTTTTGTCCTACTTGGCTGCAAAGTTGGGAGTTTCTACAACCCCACCTTCAGGCATGATAATTTGCAAGAATAGCTGTCAGAACTCAGAAAACCAGCTTCCTTACTATTACTGATTTATTATAAATAACATTATGAAGGACACAAATGAACAGTCTTGTAAAGAGATACATAGTGCAAGGTTGACAAGGCTCCCATGGAGTTGGCATGTGCTATCCTCCTGGCATATAGACACATTCATCAGACTAGCACCTCTCCTTCCTAGAGGTTAAGCCGATTGAGGTTGGGGGAGGTGTGGTGGGGGACACACTTGTGGAGAGGTTGCTGGGAAAGGCTGGAAGTTCAAAGCTTCTAATTAAGGTTTGGTCTTTCTGGTGACCAGTCCTTATCCTGAAGCTATCATAGGGGTCTTTCAAGAGTCTCCTTTTGAGAACAAAATATGTTCTTATCACTTATAGAATTCCAAAGGATTTGGAGGTCTGTGTCAGGAACTGAAGGCAAAAATCAAATGTTAGAATAGAAGATGTTCCTAGCACTGCTGTCACTCAGGAGATCTCAAGGTTTTAGGAACTCTGAGTCAGGAACCAGGGATGAAGACCACATATGTATTTTTAATTATACCAAAATAGTACAATTATAAAGCATGCTTCTTAGCCTTGGCACATAGGAGATACTTATCAAATGCCACTTACACCTCCTACTTGCATATTTTCATTTCAATTTAAATACTTCATCGTAACTGAGGGACACTTTGGGAATTTAGTTATTCCATTAATAGAATTTTAGTGGTTTCTAAGTCAGATTTACTAAAGGTCTCTCTTTCCTCAGCTCCTAAACTAGTCATAAATGTCTTGTGGTTATAGCTCTAATCCAGCATAAAATCAAGAAAACAAGAAATGAATTTTTCAAGATTTTTTTAAAATAACATGAATACCCAAATTATTATCTTTTTCAACTATAATTTTACTAATTAATTACATTATATGTTCAACTTAGCTCTTTAACCCAGATTGCAAATAGTGGAGGAAGAAATAAATTATTCCAGCATAAAAGAAAATCAAAATACAGGGTTTTAAAGAAACATGCTTGCAAACAAACATTAGTTGTAAAATCCTTAGCGACAAGTCTCTCGATTTCTCTCTTTCAGCACACTTATCAGGTGCTAAAGAATAGACTGAAATAATAGAAGTGCCCACATGCTGGCAAGGGTTGGCCCACTCTGACCAGGCAGATACTGCTTGATTGTAATATTTAAGGTCAAATTTCAACCTGTGGTACAAAACTATTCTATGGATCAGTCAGCAACTTCAAAACTCTGAAGGAAACAAAAATCAAAGGAAAAAAAAAGGAATAATACCATGAACCTGTTTCATGGAGAATAAAGAATGCAAAGGAAACAAAGGAAAAACTAAAAGCTTGTTCTATCACAGGTATGAGATGCTATGATACATGAACCAGATTCCATGAAGTATGTGTTAAAACGTTTTTATTACTGAAGTGGCTTTACAAGCTGATTTAACTATTTCAGGTCAACCACAGTCCAGACACTGTCTCTGGTGAGATTTCACCTAATCCCAGTTGTAAGTGAAATGAATGTTGTGCATTTTATGTTAAAGGACAGTCTACAATAATAAAGTAAGTAAGCCAACATGGGTTCTACTGTAAACTTTGGAAACATAATTTATGCAACAGATGTTTAGATATGAATCTATTTATGGAAAAAGATTCTATGCATTTTACAAATGCTTTTACCATACTTTATTAAAATAATCTTTGACAGGTGTTCACTGATTTGTCTCCAGTGCACATACCAGGCAGATTTTATACATATATCAGTAGTGTGAATCCACTGGTACAATGTGTGTATATGAGAAATGTGATAAGGTTTTGTCTTTTAAGTAAAATAACTCCTGAGAGAAACTAATAAAATCAGCTGAATGTTAAACATGATGGCTGATGTTGCATAACTTATTGTAGCTTACATTATTTTACTCAATGAATAAAGCATTAAAAAGTGAGAAAAAAAACAAATTGAAAATATTCAACTTTGACAAATGATAGTGTTTGTTTTACTGAAATTATATTACGGTACTGGATGTATTAAAAGGAAGAATTTGCATTTTTTAAGGTTTTTTAAAATCTGATTTTCTTAGTTTTTGAGTTGATTATTTTTACTCTGACATGAAGGATCACAACTGAAACACTGATACTTAGAACATTCTTGGGAATTCAACATAACTATGTTACTATGTGCCACATTATGTTTGTTTTCCACTTTTTTTCTAGATTCAAACTAATATGAATCATTTACTGATACATTGTGCTAAACACCATTTGGGTTCATTTTTGATGTTTTAATTATATACACAAAGGCAAATGCTGCCACTGAAATCTAATAACTATACTTTGTTATTTTTTTTAAATTTGATGTTGATTTTTACACAATGTGCAAATGTATTGAAACATCACATTATACCCTATTAAGATGTACAATTATAATGTGCCAATTAAAAACAAACTTTAAAAAATATATTTGAATAAAATCGCAAAATTGTACACACACACATATAACATTTTATGAGACCTGAAGAATGTACCTGCAAATCTCAGTTGAAATACACATAACAAAAAATATCAGAAATTAGTGTTGTTCTACCAAACAGATATGGAGTAACTGCACACTCAATTCATTAGGCAAAGATACTGGTTAAAGCTAATGTTAGATCGCAAGCATATTAGTACTAAAAACAAGAGCAATGTTTATAATCAGAAAAGAAGTGGTAACAACAACAACAACAAAAGATATAGGAAAAAATGCCAGTTGAAATGACCAAATTTAGTATTTGTAGATAATAAGAGTGTGACCAATTTTTTTTTTTACTCAAGGCAAACATGTAATTCTGTTTAGTGCCTTAAAGGTGGCCTTAAAACTGAGACATAAATATTTTCATTTCATTTCCAAATTAAACTAAAATGAAATAGTTCAGATAATTAAATATAGTAATGGTTAAAACACATTACTAATAGCGGCAAAATTAAAACAATATATAACATGAATCATTTCTTTTTTTTTTTTTTTGACAAGTAAATGAACATAGCTTTTGGACCCAAGAGGATGGCACCAGGCCAGTCTTATATTCATTTCAGACATGTGCAGCAGATGGCATGGCAGCTACTCCATTTTCACTGCAATGATCCCATTATCATTTTATTTTTCTTGGCACTAGATTAACATATAAGGTAATTTTAATAAGTACTAGAAAATACTTTCATAAATTATATACTTGATAAAGGCATAAAATATATAATTGCATGTAAGAAATACATGCCCTTGACCATTTGTCTGCATTTTCAAAGGAAGAAAAAATATACTTTATAAAGAAATTTTTTTTTAAAATTACTCCTAAATAAATAATCTTCATTGTAAGTCATTGTTTAACTTAACCTCAGGAAATTATCAGTATTTCAGAAAAAAGGAGTAGAAAGCAATTTTCTGGCAGCAACGACAGAACAATTTTTAAGAATATTAGAGGCCGGGTGTGGTGGCTCACACCTGTAATCCAAGCACTTTGTGAGGCCGAGGCAGGTGGATCACAAGATCAAGAGATTGAGACGATCCTGGCCAACAGGGTGAAACCCTGTCTCCACTAAAAATACAAAAATTAGCTGGGTGTGGTGGCACAAGCTTGTAGTCCCAGCTACTTTGTAGGCTGAGGCAGGAGAATCGCTTGAACCTGGGTGGCGGAGGTTGCCGTGAGCTGAGATCGCGCCACTGCACTCCTGCTGGTGACAGAACGTTTTTCCATCTAAAAAAAAAAAAAAAAAAGAATATTAGATATGGTACAAGTCTATACCGAATATTTCTGCACCATTAGAATTCAGGTATTTAAATATAGAAAAGATTTATTATTTAAAGTTTCAGTTGTTAAATATTTATTGTAAAAATTAATTTTTACACCTGGTCATATAATACATTCTCTGAAAAGTAGACAAAATATTTCATTTTTCTTAAAATTTCTAATAAATTCAATGAAAAAATTAAAATATTAGCAGAGAAAAATTATATTTGTGCACATTACAGGAAATAATTCTACATTTACACGTGTTAGGGAAATTCATTCATTTGACAAATAATTATTTCTATGAATACGTCAATTATTTTTAAAACTTTCCTCTAATAAAATAACACTGCCAAAGATGCTTTATTCTCTTTTTTCTCCCAAAAAAAGAGACATAGTTAAGCCTTCCTTAGAGTTTATTTCACATGAATAAAGAATATAGAAAAATAAGAACTTCAGAAACTATTCTGTTATTTAAAATATTGATTTGGCTTAAGGATGAATAATACAACAGTCTAATGGTTGAATGAATGGAACAAACTTTCCCATACACTGAATCTTTCAAATAAAAATAAATTCAGAACTTTAATCCAGTGTTGAGATAAGACAGGACATTTTGGAATTTTGTTTTGATTTTTCCTTCTTTCTCTGAATAAGGCCTTTTATAAAAGACTAAGCAATTCGTGAGTATTGAAGATAGTGGAACCTGAAAGTTGAGAAGAGACCAAAGATGCTGGGATTGTTGTCAAGAGATTTGGCTCAAATGACTACTAAGTGATGGTTCAGCCAATAGAAACTGAGTGTAACAGAAGGATAAGTAAATTTGAGAAGTAAACAAAAGATGTGCACACTTTTGCACTTGTTTAGTTGAGGTACCTGTGGGTTAGACAGGCAAAGATGTCATTAAGAGTTGGAAACCTGAGTCTGAAATTTGGAAAAGCGGTCTTGTTGGAATATAATATAATTGAGAGGTATAAAAATATGGTATGTATCTGGGAGCAGATAATACAAGGCAATACGGTTAAGTAAAATAACAGAAGTGTTAGATGGTAGATAACCTTAACAATGGAAACAATATAGTCCAAGGACCATATTCATCAGAATCCTCTAAGCTGTTTTACGAAGATTCAGGTTAATTCGCCATCCCTTTGATCTATTTTAGTGACAGAGCTCAGGAATCCGCTGGGTTTTATTGTTTTGTTTTGTTTTGTTCTTTAAGGGGCATCTCAGGTGAGTCAATGTAGAGTAAAGCTTGTGATCCATTGATTTAATTGGACATAGAAGACAAGACCAGAAATGAACATGGCAAAATGTCAAGAAACCAGATCACAGAATCAGGGACAAGATAATTGCAAGAAAAAAATGGCTGATGAGTTAATAACCATATGCTCCATAGAGGACAAATTTAAAAACTGAAATTTTCCTGCTATAGTTAAAATCAGGCATTGGTGTCCTATTTATTGGTATCAATTGGTAGGATTATTACAAGCAGTTTCAGTGGAATAGTGGGAGAAAACAATGCTGAAGAGTAAGACGAAGAAGAAGTTGCAGCAACTGATATGGGAATCTTTTTCCATCAATTATAAATTAAATGACAACTTTTATTTTTCAAGAGTGAAGAAACTTATTCAAATAAGCTGAATAATATATACTCTTCTTGTCAATTTGACATCAAACAATAATTTAACCATTTTATCACTTTTGTAACTCAAAATTCTACACTGAATTTCCTTGTTCATGTAATATATTTGAATGAACATGTACTTTTCTCCCATTACAGGAGTAGGGCAGTAGGAGACGCTGTGAATTCACATATCATTGAAAACCAAAATATTAAAAGAGCTTTAATTTTAAAGAATGCTGGCAAACATTTAAGTGATCAGCACAACTGGTTTACTATAAACCTAATGGACCACATGTTGAGTATCTTGACATGTGAATAAATTCATATAGTACAAGTCATTCAACATACGTGTCTTGAGAACAAGGAAAGTCTCAGAAAGGTAGATACAACATAAATATTTGTCTGCTGTCACTTATTAATGATGCCAACAATCCCCTATACACGTGAGTCTTTTATAGTTTCTGCTGAATGCTTTGTGCTATTGAGTTTCTTGCTCAATACAGACGATTTGGGAATAAGCAAATAAAAGTCAATGTCTTCATGTAATCATTTTTCTGGTGCTTGATTCCCTCTGCCATTACATCTTTATTGTGTTTGGGCATTGAGGGTGGAAATAATTAAAATGATTTTTATTTTCTATGCTTACTGTGTCTAAAAACCATCAAATTAATATTAAAAAAAGTTTTGAAGTGTTGGCGTTTGCTGAAGAAGAAAGGGAAGGGGGCTGTTGTAGAAGGGCTTTGTTATCAAAATAATGAAAAAGAGTCTATGGTTTGAGCATTTGCTTCTCATACTAAAATTAGTAAACATAGTCAAGGCCACTAAAACTTGAGGAAAAATGTTTTATTTGAGATCTTCATAGAAGCTAATGGAAAGCTTAGCTGGATTAATTACCATACAACATATTCCTATAGATGAGGCCAGGGAAACTAAATGATTTAAACATTAGATTTTTTCTTCTTTATGCAGTTTATTGTATATCTCAATATTAAGTAAAGATTTTGAAGAAGTAGTTTTTTGCCATCTTGGGATTCTAACAGTGAAGCAAATGCATTTGGTCATCACATCTGCTTTAATTGTTAAGTAGGAAATGCTTATCATTATCATTTTATTACCATTATTATTATTACTGACAGCTCACCCTTATTGGATAATACTAATCCTGGCCACTATGCTAAGTGTTATACGGCAGTGTTTAATTCTTGCTGCACCAAAATTAATACCTCTGGTTTGCTGATGAAGGAACCTAAGAATAAACATGTAAAGTAATTTGCCTTATATACACAGGTAATGCCAGGCAGAACAAAGAGGAGAACTAATTTTATTTCAACACTGAGCTTTTAACCATGTTTGCTTTCTGTTTCTGAATGAATGTGATATAAAGTCCAGCCCAGAAGTGAGATGCCCTTCACAGGTAAAAATGCAGTGCCATTGTTTTTTGCACAGAATAAAAAGCATCAGTAGCTTAGCTTGTTTATAAAAGTTAACATATTTTTGTGTGGATTTGTGTAAAGTGTGTGTGTATGTGTGTTTGTACATAGAAAGCAGGAGCAGTTTAGTAGTTCCTAAGCCATATTAGGAACAAATATAGGCTAACATGTAAACAGCCAAGGCTGATTACCAAAAAAAAAAAAAAAAGTTTTAGACAAAAAAAAAAAATGATAAGAATAATTGTATGTGGATACACTTCCCCTAAGAAAGTTACATATAACACTAATGAAATATTCTATGTTAAGACCTGGAGCCTGGAGCACAGTGTAGGGGAAAAAACATTCTTTGACCATCATGTTTAGTGACTGGACTAAGAATTAAGCTTACATAAGGTAGATTAACAAGAGAAAAGGATACAAATTTATTTAGCATTTTTACATGTACATGGGAAGTCTATAGAAATGAGGTAGGAATGTGGCAGGACTAGTTTCCAATAACAGGTCATAAGACCCCACTGATAAGATAGGAGACAGAAAAGAAACTGATCAAAACCAACTAAAACTAAGATAGTGAAGAAAGCTACCTCTGGTTGCCTTGACTGCTCATTATATGCTAATTATAATGCATTAACATGCTAAAGACACTCCCACCAGTACCAAGACAGTTTACAAATGCCATGGCAGTGCCCAGAAGTTGACCTGTATGATCTGAGCAGGAGACATCTGGTTCTGGGAACTCCCCACCTCTTTTCCAAAAAAGTTTTTTTGGAAAGTTTTTTCCAAAAAACTCATGCATAATCCACCACTGATTTGCCATATGTGTATATATATATATATATATAAAATCATGAAAATAACCACCTATGGAGTAGCAACCCTCTATTCCTTTACTTTTCGAATAAACTTGCTTTCACTTTACTCTGTCAACACTTTCTTGAATTATTTCTACCACAAAGCCAACAACCCATTTGGCCTCTCAAGTTGAGCCTCAGTTTTGGGGTTCACCCTGCAACAGAAGGAAAGTGAAGTCCAGAAGAAACCATTAGGCCTGAAAGCTTATAATTGTTTTCATAAAGAATGATAAATTATGGGTATATGATAAAGGGGCTTGGGTCAGCAGCAGTAAATTGTGGGCTAGTGACTAGGAAATATAATGAGAATGAACAGGAACTAATTGAAGATAAGTGTTATTTTAATAGGTTTGTTTGCAGAAGTCCATTTTCACATCATATTACAGTCTCTAGTGATAGCAATGTTATCCTTTTCCTGGTACAGGGAAATTTTATGGCCTGCTTTTAGGTAGAAAAAGGAAGGTCAGGGAGCCATTCCTGAATCTGCTTCATCTCAGTGACTTCAGCTCAAAATAATCCATATGCCTTGTTTGTTATTTTCATCCCTTATTCCTTCCTGTCTCCATTGTTAAGCACAATTATTGGCATAAAAGAGGTTTTTAATACCCATTTTTAGACTGCATTCTAGCCTGGGCAATAGAACAAGAATCCAGTTCTCTCTCCCTCTTTCTCTTCCTCTTTCTCTCTTTCATTCTTTTTTCTTTCTTTCTTTCACTCTTTCTTCTTTTCTCTCTTTTTCTTTCTTTAAAAAAAAAAGCATCCTTGCTTTTCCTATGTCCCCAGAGCAGTAGATGAGTGTTACTCTAGTACTGAGCACATTGGATCATGCTGTCAGATTATGGTCCCCTCCCCACTTAAACACTGACCTCCTTGGAGGCTAACATTGTGTTTCTTTTTCTAAATTTCTTTCTTTTTTTCTTTTTCTTTCTTTCTCTCTTCTTCCTTTTCCTTTCTTTTTCTCTTTTCTTTCTTTCCCTTCTTTCTTCCTTCCTTTCTTCTTTTCTTTCTCTTTTCTTTCTTGCCTTTCTTTTCTTTTGTTTTAATAGAGACAGGGTCTCACTTTGTCATCCAGGCTGGTTTTGAACTCCTGGCTTCAAGGTACTGGAATTACAAGTATGAGCCACTGTGCCCAGCCAACACTGTTTCTTTTTGCTTCACACCTCCTGTGCCTAGCATGGGATCTGGTACACAGTGGGAGGATAATAAATGTTGATTAAGAATGAACAGTGAAGAAAGGAAGGAAGGAAAGAATGAGCAAATACCTTCCAAAGGACAAGACAGAGAAGGGAAGGGTGGGAAAGGACAGTGCAGGATCAAGGGCTGGGCAGGTGGGTTGCTTTCCTTGGCCCCAGAAAAGGCTACACAAGAGCATATTTTTTAGGATTTTGCAGCATAATAAGCATGGAATCCATAGTTCCAGCCCCAGGTCTGTCAGTTACCAACTATGACCCTGGACATTTCACTTCATCAACAAAAGAGTTGGACTATGTGATCTCTTCCTTTGAAACAAATAAAAAATATATTCCCCCACTCCCATTTGCAGGTTTCCTCAAGTCCCCTGATATGTTTGGCTATGTCCCTGCCCAAATTGTATCTTGAATTCCCATCTGTTGTGGGAGAGGCCTGGTGAGAGGTAATTGAATCATGGGGACAGTTCTTTCCCAAGCTGTTCTCGTGATAGTGAATAAGTCTCACGAGACCTGATGGTTTTAAAAGTGGGAGTTTCCCTGCACAATGCCATCCACATAAGACATCACTTGCTCCTTTTTGCCTTCCACCATGATTGTGAGACCTTCCCAGCCATGTGGAACTGTAAGTCCATTAAACCCCTTTTTCTTCCTGGTCTTGGGTATGTCTTCATTAGCAGTGTGAAAACAGACTACTACATCCCCCTTTATGAAAGAACCCAGACAGAAGTTCACTGTAATGCTCTCTATGGATTTTTCTAGCGTGGTCTTTCTCACACTTGAATGGATGATTCCAGAATGTAATTGCATCACTCACAGTGTGGTTCTGATAAGCAGTTGAGGTCCTGGGCACCTGGGGTCAAATCAAATTGGAATTCCATAATCTAGGGTCCATTGTACAAAAGCATAATTTACTCACCACATTTCAGGTAATATATTGAGAGAAGGGTGAATTGAGAGGCATCAGGCATCAGCATACACACACACACACACACACACACACACACACACACAAAGTGTACAAAGTGTTTTGGGAATAAGAAGGAAGAGACCTGAGAGGGGAAATAAATTGTCTTACATGATCTTAAATATCACTTTTTTCTTGTCTCGCCTGGATTAAGAGAGATGAGAAATGCTACCTCCAGCTAGTATAGGGTAGTAAGCTGTAAGAGTGCAGGCTTTAGAGACAGCCAGATGTGAGTTGAAATCTCAGCACTGCCCCTTACTAGCTGTGGGACTTGGAGCAGGTTTCTTCATCTCTCTGAGACTAGGTCTTCTCATGTAAATATATGGGTAAAAACAATATTTGCCTCCCAGGGTTATTGTGAGACTTTAAATGATAATGCACAACTGTCATCAGTAGAAGCTAAAACCACTAGAAAAAGACTTATGGGGTTAGTCACACAACCTCAAAATATCACTCCAGACTACTGTTTAGACTCTTCAGAACTGTCAATGTCATGAAAAGGGGATGCGGTTGTGGGGGGGGGGTGTCGAGAAACTGCTCTAATTAAAGAAGACTAAAGAAATAGGAAAAGCAAATGCAATGTATGATCCTTGATTAGATCCTAAATTGAGAAAAGGAAGAGAGGAAGGAAGAGAGGGAGGGAAGAAGGCAAGCAAGCAGAAATTATTGAGAAATAGGGGAAAGCTGAACAAAGATTATATAATAGATAATGGAATTATTTTAATGTTAACTTTCCTGAGTGGAGAGAGAGAGCAATTAATAAAACTAGGCATTTCATTGCATATTCTTCCAGCTTTTTGCAAGTTTTAAACATTTTCAAAATAAGTATTAGGCAGAAAGGATAATGCATGTAAAGTTCACAATACATAATAAGGGCTCAATGCATAGTAAATATGATATGCTGGTGGTGACATCTCGACTTGATTGAAACTATTAAAATCTCAAAATGCTTATTTTATCTCTACATCTGTTTCTGACTTACTATGTGAGATGGCTCAAGCCAGTAACCCATTCTAAGGTTCAGTTTTCCCATCTAGAAAGCAGGAAGACATCAGAGCCATATGTGGAATGCCAAAAAGAAACAAGAACTAAGAGGATGATAAAGATTATACACAAAATGGGGAAATCAAATTCTTCTCTAGGGTTGGGATACATTAATCCATGTTACTGTAATTATATGGTAACACTCTCTGATTATTCAAATAAACTCTACCCTGGTGTATTTTTTTTTCTTTTTGCATCTTCTTTCATACTCTGATAAAGTTACTGTCACTCTGTGCTTTTAAAATGTGCTATGAAGCTTAAAGGGGGGAAAGCGATGCTTGTTTAGGAAAGCTCGAAGAGAAGGCAGGCCCTGTTGCATGAGTAACACAATTCTACAAACATTGAATGAATACATTCCTATGTGTCAGCCACTTTAGATGCAAAAAGAGCAGTAAGATGATTTTGTTTTTGCTTAAAGACCTCATGACCTATTGGAGAAAGAAACACGTAATCAAGAAATTAGATTAGTCATATGAACCCTTTGCTGAACACTGTGTCATGTAAAACATGGTAGGTTCACAGTAAGCAGGTATTCACTAAATCACTGTTGAATGAAAGAAGACTGGATGGACGGATTGATGGATGGATGGATGGATTCATGGACAAACAGGCAGACAACAGAATGGAGAGAATAATATGAGAACCACCAAAAAGAATAATAATTCCATATGAAGACTTTAGAAGGTTGGGGAAAGGCCACTAGTTTATTGATATTTGAAGTGGATGTTGAAGGAACAGGATAATTTCATTTGAGATGAAAAGCATCTTAGGGGAACAGCATAATGTAAGGAATAATTTTTTACTTTTCAATCAAATCTGTCCTATTGGGAGAAAGAAATCAGAGGAATACAATGTTAGTGATGTAGTCACCCAGGTAAACCCATTCTGAATCAAAAGAGATTGTGATAGCACTTTCTGGAAGAGGAACAACACAGTTTTGTTCCGTGAGCGTTATTGAACATGGACCATGTTGAAGCCATTTCTCAGTCTGATGATACAAAGACAGTCAGACATTGCCACGGGCCAGAGGGGCCTATGGCTCGGTTGCAAGATTTTTTTTCTATAGATCTTTCTCTACTGACCCATGAAAGTAAAATTAAAGGACAAGAGAAAAGCAGTCAAACTAAACACTAGCTCTTAAGTAAAAATCTTTGCTGACCAGTGGCTGGCATGTAAAACACAGTAGGTTCAGAGTAAGTAGGAATTCAGCAAATCACTGTTGAATGAAAGAATGGCTGAGTGAATGCATGGATGGATGGATGGATAGATGGATGAATGGTTAGGTGGATGCACGGACAAGTAGATAAAAGAATGGAAAAGCTGATCACAAATAACTCTAAATACAGGCAAAATAGAAATGCCCAGGGAATTGCCTCCTGAAGAATAAGTCTATACTTAAGCTGCCAGGGGCTGCTTTGGGTTCCTGGAAGGCTTACACAGGCAAAAGAGCTTTAAAACGCCTGAAATCACTTAGAAAATGTAAAACAGTAAAGAAAGCCAAAGTTTAGAAAAGGGTAATTGAAAACAGTACTTGAGTGAGACAATTTATATCCATTGCCATATTTTGATTTTGCCCTAATTATATATTTTCTTAAGAAATGTAAAGCCTAGGTTATAATGAAGATATAGCCTAATAGTTTAACTGCTGATCTAATAAGTTTTCTTTTTAGAAAAAGCAAAATAATATGGCTGAATCATGCTTTTCATCTCTTACCCTTTCTCTGTCATACAGAACTGGAGTAAATGTATTCATCTTCCCTCTATGATTCCTCTAGCTGGTAAGGAGGAAATGAAATTGTGGGTACAGTCTAGGAGAAATTATGTGGCTTTTGGAGAATGTCTTACCACCATCCAGAATAAATGACAGTAAAAAACAACAGACTGGGCATTGTCCCCAGCACATTGGGGGTCCAAGGTGGGCAAATTGCTCGAGCCCCAGGATTTCAGGACCAGCCTGGCCAACATGGCGAAACTCCGTCTCTACTTAAAAAAACACAAAAATTAGCCAGGCATGGTTGTGGGCACCTCTAGTCTCAGCTACTCAGGAGGCTGAGGTAGGAGAATCTCTTGAATCCAGGAGGCGGAGGTTGCAGGGATCCAAGATTGCACCACTGCACTCCAGCCCGGGAGACACAGCAAGACTCCATCTCAAAAGAAAAGAAAAGAAAAAAGACAACAAAGGCTTATTTTACTGGGGAAATGGGGTGGTGTAGCAGCTAATTGTGCTGACTCTGGAATCGGTGTATGGGCAACATCCTTAATCTTCCTAGGCCTCAATTTCCTAATCTGTAAAATGGAAACAATGAGAGTACCTATCTCATAAATTTGTTATAAAGATTAAAATTATAGAGGATGTAAATCATTAGCACACTGTACCTCATAATAAACATACAAAAAATATTAGCTATTGCTGAGAGATGATGAAAAATAAAAGCAGATAATTGGGAATTTGATATATGGTGTTCAACTGAGCCAGTCATGGCTTGGTCACTCTGCTGGCTGACTTCGGAGTAAATCAAAATTTGTTTAAACCGATGGCTGTCGATGGGAAGTGGTATTACCTCCATAGGAAGTTTGAAAGAAGTTGTCATGGTGACTAGAAAACTTCACTGGTGCTTAATAGGTGAGGGCCAGGGATGATAAATGCCCTCCAGTGAGCAGGAGAATAAACTGTCATCTAAAACACCAGAAGCACCCTAATGAGAAATCCTGGATTAAACTCTCCTTGGGATTCCATTCCTGTTTCCATTTCCCCGGCCAGATTTCTTTAGGCTTGGACATGGGCCTGTTTTGCCCAACAAGACATGAAAGCCTGTTGGGATTCTGAGAAAACTTTTCTTTGCGATTAAAAAAAAAAAAGCACAACCCCTACTAGGAGCACTTGGGGCCTCCACGGCTGACTTGCAACCATGAGGGGAAAGCCCAGAGACACAGAGAACACCCAGAGCCCTGACATTCCTGAGACGCTGAATTAGCCAACCTTGGAGCTACCTACCTCCAGGTGTCTTGCAGGGCCAAAAAATTCATTTCTTTTAGTTTAATCAAACTTTAATCTGATTTAATCTATCATTTGCAGCCCAACACATTCTGAATAGGATATTTGGCCTTAAGAAGGTGAAAGGAAAAAAATCATGATGATAGCTTTAATCCCATTAATTAGGGCTCTGCCCTCATAACTAATCACTTCTTAATGCCACCACTTAGGGGATACCAACACATATGAATTTTGAGGGGACACAAACATTCAGCTCATAGCCGACTTGCATGCTAAAAGCTACAAAACACTGTTGGAAGAATCAAAGATCTAAATAATGTAGAGACACACTGTGTTTGTGGTTTAAAAGACTCAACAGAGGAAAGATGCTCATTGTTCCCAAAATATATATATAGGTTTAACACAATTTCTATAAAAATCTCAGCAACGTTTTTTTTTTTTGAAAGAAAGAAAGAGAGAGTGAAAGAAAGAAAAAAAAGAATGTAAGAGAGAAAGAAAGAGGAAGAGAAAGAGGGAGAGAGAACGGGATTCTTGTTCTATTGCCCAGGCTAGAATACAGTCTAAAAATGGGTATTAAAAACCTCTTTTATGCCAATAATTGT